>JAABOM020096732.1:0-27355 GCA_011800125.2 Solanum clarkiae
CAGGTACAGGTGCTAGTAGATCTCCCCAGTAGGAGTACAGGACATTCAGCTGTGGTTACCAAGCTCTAGGTTGCTTTAGAGCTTTGTATGTCTAGAGCTTATATGTTTATATTTTACAGTTAGTTGAGGCGAGGCCCATCCCAACCTGTATCAGATGTTTCTCTCTATTTAGAGGCTTTGTAGTCTATGTAAAGTACAGTGAAGTCATGTCTCGCACTTTAGATAGTGTGGCCCCAACAGCCTAGTCATATGCATTTCCTTTTGGCTTGTTATCACTATTCATCTTCTTAAAGGCATGTCAAATATAGGAACCCCTTATAATATGTATAGAACGCATATAGTTACAGGTTGGTTCTCCTGAGCCTTATTGACAACGGGTGCCGGTCTGCCCTACGGGACTTTGGGGCGTGACATCTTAGGGTACATCTCCTCCTCGGTAGTCTAGGCTACAGCTGTACCTGAGCTCCCAGCTCCCTGTGTTATCCGCTGCTCCCGGTCTCTCCTTACAGCATCCGTAATCTTCTCCTCTAATGTCGCAACCTTATCTTCAGTCCTTGGTCTCTTCTGGCTCATGGATGCATCATCACTCTTGAGAGGCCTCTTTCTTTGGGCATGTGGGTGGTCATCGAATAAGTCAAACACATCATCACCCGTCGGTCCTCCTCTGGGGCTACTATCAGAGCCACTAACATCTTCAACAGGTCGGCCTTGAACTTGGCCAACTCATCCTTCACAGCAACCATGTTAGCAAGCCATGCATCCTCGAGTCTCTTCTGGACCCTATCCTCAAAGGCATTTACTCTAGCATCGACTGCTCTAACTCTTTGATCTACCATCTCACGAGTGTATGCCTTAGCCCTCTCCTCTGCTCCTCGACTGTCTGATGAACCCAAGGTTTGAGTTGGCTTGTCAACCTACTCAGCTGGAGCTCTATCTTCACTAACCTACACACCAAAGCCTGAAAAAGCAAAAGCATACATAAGAGGATAGTCTGCGAAATCAACCTAAGTAGTGGAAGGTGTTGGTGTAGGTATGTTTGAGGATAACATTACCTCAGTATCAATTGTTCGAGGTAGGTCTGAAGCAACTGGAGTAGAATTGGTGGTGGCTGGAATCGGCTCTTGAATCTGCGGGTCTAGAGGAAATGGATCTGGAATAGGAGGAGAAGTTGCTCGATGTAAGGCCACCAAGTTTTCACCATCCTTAATCAGGATGGGATCCATGGTGCGCACGGCCTTTACATGTGGGTCCAAGTGGAGGGAGACACATACCCCTCCATCATTACACAATCTGTGTATCGGGATGGGAAAAGGTAATGAGGTCTGGGTACGAATCACTGACTCATGGATCTACTTGGCCATGACTCGGACCCAATCAATCTCGTAGCCAGCTAGAATGCTGGCTAGTAGTACAACTCTCTCCAAGGTGATCACATATCCATAAAAGTAGGCTTGATGTGCCAACGGATAATAGACCACCAAAATTTGGCCTGGAATAAAAGATGGGATTTTACAATCTGATCAGCGTGGTTTGTAAGCCACGTAGCCTCAAAACTCTCCACATAAATCTGGCTAACTATCCACCTGAGGATCTTGGTTTTTATCTCCACATCGTCTCGCTCACCGCTTTCCTCATCTTTGTGATTCCATCATCATAATCTGCGGTGGGACGAGGTACCCTTTAGTTTGGCCTAAACTGAACCCTCCTAATAGTCTCCTCTAAGATGTCCACTATCTAACTTCTGAGTAGGACCTCTCGCAACCTCGGTCGCTCTATAGTTTCTTCCCTCTAGGAAGATCTCGAAGGATAGTGGCATAGTATGCAGCGTAGAATTCCCGGAATAGATATAGGGCATACTTGCCTAACCTCTGTGATAGCCATCCAAGCCCATGACGCTCAATCTTTGCCTCCAAATCTGGCACCCTACTCAATCCAAAGTCATTGAGCCTTGACTCCTCGTGAAATTGCCCAACAGGTTTTCCCTATCCCTTTAGCTCCAACCCCTTATCATAGATAGCTTTCATGCCCTCGATTCCCCATCTGACATTTCTGGGATCAGTAGAGGAAACAAATTAATCAATCGGGGGCTGTGACTATACAATATCATGAGGGGTCTGGGATGCAAACTGTGAACCTGTCTTTGAATGTGAGGGGCTACTACCTGACCCGTCTCCATTGCCCTCCTCGTCGGACTGGGAGGAACTAGTAACTTCCATCAAGGTCAATGCAACTCTGGCTCTAGTCTGGGGCACATTTGCCCCGGGGTCAATCCCTAACTCTGTGGACCTCCTCAGATCCTTCTGACTAATTATCATCTGATGGTTCATCCCTCAACTGTCGACCCAAAGCTTTAATAGCTTCTTTTCTAGCCTTCGGAGCCACAAAACCTGAAAATTACATTGCAAACCCATAATGAGCACCATAATGTATTGGTAATCTAGAATCAGTAAACAAAAGAAATGAGAAGAACCAAAGACTAAAAAGAGAAATGTAAAAAAAATTACAGAATCAGTTACAGGTCTGCAGGTACGAGGAACAGGTACGACTCGTAGGCTGACCTATGAGTCATACAGTAGCCTTATCGTGCTATGGTGCCTGAAAAAATAACATTTTGATCACTAGATACGAGGCTCAGGTACGACTCGTAGAATGACCTATGAGTCGTAGCATGGGCTCGTAGTAGGTAATAGAATGCAATTTTAGAACAAGGCTGGTCCTACGAGTCCCTCACTACGAATTATAGTAGTCACTACGAGTCATAGGCGGGTTTCGTGTGGCAAGTGTTAAGGTACCATAGGTGATTATTGCCTCCAATGAGGGACCACTAAGACTCGTAGGGTGACCTATGAGTCGTAGGGGGTCCTCGTAGCAGAAAATAGAAGGCACCTGTAGTACTTTTAACCTTTCCACATAACCCAACAAATCATGAAAAATATGAGTAAATAGCATCAAAGCAAGAATTTGAACAATATTTTGAGCACACAAGTAAACCCAATACTAAATCATGATAACCCAGAATCAACACTCATCCGCCAAAATTCTACAAATGCACAACATGATCAAAAAATAGTTCCTACTCATCGTCGAGGAATACTTAAGAAAAATCGATCCCCAAACTTATAATCATCAACACAGTACACATCAATGGAGATTCAAGAGAGTCCAAAACAAGTACAAACAAGGGTATCATGAATGATCCTGTTTAAACACACACCAATAACCCCAAATTTCAACCCCGACATGAATTTCAAAAATTTATCAACCAAAAATCATGTGCGACACATATGATCATCAAATTATCATCACAACCACACAACAAGAACAACCATACCATTTAAAATTGATACTGGGGAGTTCAAATCTACCAACCCTACTTCTCATGTTTACAAAATCATTTTCTCATGGATATACTTACTATGATAATCAAACACACAATCATCTACAATATATATGGAAATCATCACCTGAGTGTGCCAAAATTAACCAAGGAAACTTATCAATTGAGAGAATGAAAACCAAAAGGATGTAATGCGAAAACCAATAGGAGGCCAAAAACCCTAAAAATGGGTTTGCAAGAAAAACTTGTCGGAATTTAGTGGGTCTAATGGAAATTTGGGATCGGAATAGTAGAGATTAGGAGTGGGAAAATTTTTGGGAGAAGGAATGTTTAAAAAAATGTGGGAAATAAGGGGTCAAACGAATATTTGACTCCTAATATACTCAACTAGGTCGGCAATTAAAATTCTGAATTTCGAGGCTACGAAACCCTGACTATGAGTTGAGGGCTTCGTACAACTCATAGGTCCCGGTCTCGTAGTAGATCCAACACTTAGAAAAATTTAGATTTCATACTTGGACACTACGATCTCCACTTACGACTCATAGAGGACCCTACGAATTATAAGGTTGGCTCGTAGTATATGTGCCAACTTTAATTTATCACTGTTTCCTTCTATGAGACATAAGTATGAGTCATAGTGTGCATTACGACTCGTAGGCTTGATCGCAGATGCTGCTTCAAATGCAATTTCTTTCAAACCTTCAGGTTTTGATTTATACTTGCAAAGCAAACCTCAAGATGCACCAATTTCCAAAAGTAACACAACTGATTCAATGTTTAATACTCAAAGTAAACATCAATCCACTACCTAACAATTTAAACAACCAAAACAAACTTAAAACAAACCAAAATCATAAAAGATACTTGGGTTGACTCCCAAGAACCTCCTTGTTTTACATCGTGGCTCGACTTTGTCATCATCCATCATCCAAAATCTTCAATGGCCCAAACTTCACTCTTAAACTCATCCATATGTTTCACTGATTGGCAGATATCAAACATAACCTCTGCATCATAGACCCTAAACCAAAGTTGACCAGAATCCATATCCATTAAGGCTCTCCCGGTGGCCAGAAATGGTCTACCCAATATGATGGGTACCTCAAAATCAACCTCATAATCAAGGATCACAAAATCAGCGGGAAAGATGAATTTATCAACTTTCACATGCACATCAAGAAGTATGCCTTTCGGCTTTTTGATAGTTCTATCCGCCATGATCAACCACATTCTTGTTGGAGTAAGAGTGCCAAAACATAGATTTTTGAACATGATAAGAGGAATTAGATTGATACATGCTCCTAAGTCACACAATGCTCTTGCGAATTCCACATCACCAATGGCACAAGGAATAGTGAATGCACCGAGATCCTCTCATTATTAGGCAAGGCATTTGGTCATGATGGCACTACATTGCTGGAGCTCTTGCGAAAGCTTTTGGCTCAACATGCGCTTCTTTGTCACAAAATCCTTCATGTATTTGGCATACCCGGACATCTTTTTTAAAGCTTCTAGAAAGGGAATGTTGATGGATAATTGCTTTAGCATTGAGAAGAAGTGTTTGAATTTGCCATCCTCCTTCCTTTTACGTCTTTGAGCGAAGGGTGGAGGAGGATTTGGGATCACCTTAGCCTTTTCTTTCTCTCTCACTTCTTCGCTTTGCATCCCATCACTCTCCAAACCTTTTTCCTCATCCATAACTTGGTTATCAACACCCTTCTCACAAGCTTCATCCTCAACCATTGGCATTAGGGGGATCGATGGTACTTTTACCACTTCTAGTCATGACCGCCATGCAATGCCCCTCATTCTTGGGATTTTGAACCATATTTCTTGGTAAAGTGCCTTTTTGGTATTGGTTCAATTGTAAAGACAATTGCCCAAATTGTTGTTCCAATTGTTTGATAGCAACTGAATGAGACTCTATCTTTTGGTTTTTTCATGAAATATTTGATTTTATTCCTTTCAATGTCTCATCTTGATGGTTAGCTCTCTTCAACAACTTTTCAAACATCTCTTAGATGCTGAAGTACTTGATCCGGCATCACGATTGTGAGGCGGCACATAAGGACCATTTCTATATGCATCTCTTCTACCCCATTCGGCATTCGACACTCTTTCCCTTTCATAATAACCACCTCGACTGTCTCTATATGCACCATTTCGATTGTAGTTTCGACCTTGATTCTTGGAACCTTGCCTCCAATAGTCTGAATTGGGCCCTTGGGGGTTGTTTCAGAAACCCACTAATTGGTTACTCACAAAGCAAGCATCTTCGTCAAAGAATGGTTCATCATACATAGGTTCCTTAGGAGGTTGGTGTGTCACCGCTTAAAGACTTGCTAGATTATGCTTTAAGACCAAATCCATGCTTGTGCAAAGTTGGGTAAGTTGTTGCATGATCTCCTTATTGACTTAAGCTTGTTCAATGTTGATGTTTACCATACAATAAGTCTTCATGGCGTCTCTCTCTCTTTGACCCTATGCTCTATTAGTTTTAACCACTTGCTCTATCCTTTCGGTGGATCAATGGAAAACGTTGATTAAGAAACATGCCTCCCATAATTCTGTCAGCACAAGCTTGAATATTCTCACCAAGCGCCCGATAGAAGATCTCAACCAAGGAATCATCAACAATCTTATGACCAGGAACCATTCGCAAACACTTTGTGAACCTCTCCCATATGGTACTAATAGAGTCACTAGGCAATTGCTCAAAATTTTTTATTTGGTCTTTGAGCTTAAACTTCTTTGACCTTGGAAAGAACCTTTCTAGAAAGACTCTCTGAAGCTCTGCCCAACTTGTTACTGTACCTTGAGGAAGCTCAGACAACCAAACAACTGCCTCACCAGTTAGTGACAATGGGAACACTCACAAACCAACTGCATCTAAAGAAAGATTTTGTGTTCCTATGACACTCTTGCAGACGAAGACAACGTTATGAAGATGACGATGGGGATCCTCTGGAGGTAACCCTGTGATCAAACCATGGTTTTGGAGCATTTGGAGTAATCCACTTAACATTGTGAACTTAGTGTCTACCAGTAATGGTGGAAACACTATAGCACTAGTAACATTCATGTCCATAGGATTCAAGCGATATTAATTCCAACCATAAGCATTTTCGTTGAAATCCCTAAGTTGTGGCCTATTATCCCTTGGTGGTGGATTCTCCTCTCTTCCCATATCATCATCATTCACATTCATTTCCTCCTCAACCATGATATTATCATTCATATGACCCATTCTTCTAGTGATTCGATGGATCTCAAAATTGATCGGAGTTAAGGGATTGTCTTGGTTCCTTGTATTGGGCATACAACCTAGTATACCCTGCAAATAAGACTAAATAGCAAAAATAAAAAAAAAGTAAAATACAAGAGAATTTAGAAATTAATACTTGAATTAACCAATAGTGAAATCAAGTCAGGAACCTAGTCGTATCCCCCGGCAACGACGCCATAAATTTTGATGTTTATGCTCCAAAAGTAAAGCGGTCGCAGTCAAGTATAAACCTGACCAAGGGTTAGGGTCAAATCCATAGGGAATACGGGGCTTCACTATGTTGATCCACCAACAATCATTTCAAGCATCGATTACTATATTCTTTAAAATGGAGGGGGGTTGAGATTCAAATTGAAGAACAAAAATAAACACTACACTATTGATGCGAGAAGATAATCAAATTGAGGGACAACTTAGGAATTGTATTCCCATGATTCGTTGACTCAAATATCCTAGAAAACATGACTCTAATTAGGAATTCGCATGCAGGACGGTAACTTAGGTTCTTCTAGCCCTCTTGTGAAGGTGAAGGTTGAGTTTCACCATGGCACTTGGTTGGCAACCATGGCGTGCCAACTAACCGTTACCCATTGTCCCAGTCAACCTCACCTTTGTCAGGTTTGGTTGATTAGAGAAGAATACATCAATTGAATCATGTCATTTACTTCGCTTTTCCTATTCGTCACTACCTTGGTCGGGATCGTGATAGTGAGCGGGGTTTGGTGTTGGCCACCACCAAACAACAATCAAAGTGAAGGAAAATAAACAATACATGCAAAAAAATCTCATCAAAGAAATGCACAAAGTCTAGCTTATTTCAAGTCAACTACTTATCGTTCCCACAACCCCAAGTTGTGGGTGCTTAGCTACTCATGGCTAAAGCAAAATCAACAACAATGAATATGAGAGACATAGTTGAGAAATTATCCAAAATAATAAAGAACAAAAACACCTTCAAGTTGAAAAGCACAAGTTTCGATTAATGGAAAATTGAGTACAATGTGATTTTTCAACCCTCCAAAGTGGGTCTTCAAATAAAAAATTAAAATCTACACTAAACCCTAGAAAATATTCAAGAGAGAATATTCAAAGTGATGGAATCTGAAAAATATTCAAAAGTCTCATGCTAAAACCCGAACATGAAGTATTTATACTATTCATAAAATCACCCTAGAAATTAAATAGAAAATACAACTAGCAGCAATTATGTCTCGTAGATAAGACTCGTAGGGTGACCTACGAGTCATAATCAGGGTTTTCGTAGTCAACACGTGACATTTTGGATTTGACTGCTACGACCCACTGTTACGAGTCGTTTCTTGGGCTACGACTTGTATGCTCTTCTCATAGTCTAGGCCTACAGTTTTTGGTCCAAACTTTTGGCTCACTATTCCTTGCTACGATCCCCACCAATATGAGTCATAATAAGACCTACGACTCATAGCGTGGCCTCGTATGGATGATCTTCACTTTGCAGATTCTTAAATTTGCTCACCATTTCTTGTTACGAGGGCACGTTATGACTCGTAGGGTGGCTTTTATGTCCTGTACTTTAGCAAAATCTGTAATTTTCTACCAAAATCATGCCAACCTGTATTGTCTACAAGAACATCACAAAAACACATAAAAACCATAAAAAGTTGCATTAAGAACTTGCAAAATCTCTTGTTTAAGACATCAAATGTGTTATATTTTGACAGCACATCAAAACTTAATTAATGGAAGATGATCATCCCAACTACCCTTAAACTCCAATACACAAGCTCTAAGCATATCCTCAAGAGTTTGGATAGTTCATTCGGCTTGGCCATTCGTTTGAGGGTGAAAAGTCGTACGAAGCTTAACCTTGGTACCAATACCTCTTTTGAAGGACCTCCAAAAGTGTGAAGTGAATTGAGCACCACGATCTGATATGATAGACAAAGGCACGCCATGCAATCTCACCAACTCATGGATGTACAATCTAGCATAGTCTTCGACACCATATATAGTCTTAACTGGTAGTAAATAAGATGACTTTGTCATCCTATCAACCACAACACAAATAGAATCAAAACCCTTTCTAGTCTTAGGTAACCCAACCGCAAATCCATGCTAATTTCCTCTCACTCCCAAGTAGGAATCTCTATATCTTGCGCTAGGACACACGACCTTTGATGTTCGACTTTGACTTGTTGGGAATTATGGCAACCAGACACAAACTTAGCAATGTCTTTCTTCATACCTCCCCACCAATAAACCTCTCTCAAATCCCTATACATCTTTGTAGAACCAGGGTGAATAGAATAGGAAGAATTATGGGCCTCATCGAGAATCTTCTCTCTCAAGCCATAAAAAATAAGCACACACAACCTACCTTGGTACCTAATGGAACAATCTCCCCCTTGAGAGAAAACCTCTACCTTACCATCTCTCACCAAGGTCTTCAACTCTAACAAGGTGGGGTGAAGATCTTGCTTTTCTTTTACCTCTCCCAAAGAAGATTTAGAACCATCAACCACCACTACCCCACCATTGTCAACCTCTTCCAATCTAATCCCTAATCTAGCCAACTGATGGACCTTCCTAGCCATTTTCTTGCCATCGTCATCAAGATGAGCTACGCTAGCCATAGACAACCTACCTAAAGCATCGGCCACATCATTAGCTTTACCGGGATGATAATACACACTCATATCATAGTCTTTAAGAAGCTCTAACCACCTTCTCTGTCTCAAGTTAAGATCTTTTTGAGTGAACACATATTGGAGGCTTTTATGATCGATAAATACATCAACATGCACCCCATACAAATAATGATGCCAAATTTTCAAAGAAAATACCACGACGGCCAATTCAAAATCATGGGTAAGATAATTCTTTTCGTGCACTTTGAGTTGTCTAGAAGTATAGACTATCACCTTACCATTTTGCATCAAAACACAACTCAACACAATTCTTGAGACATCACAATACACCACAAGCCATTATAGCCCTTCTAGTAGTGACAAGATATGAGCAGATACCAACTTATCTTCAAGGTTTGGAAACTCTTTTCACACTCATCATTCCACACAAACTTAGCCTTTTTTTGGATTAACTTAGTCATAGGAGAAGCAATAGAAGAAAACCCATTCACGAATCTCCGATAATAACCCACTAAGCCTAAGACGCTTCTAATATTCAATGGGCTTAAAGGTCTAGGATAATTTCTAATCACTTTCATCTTTTTAGGATCCACCTTAATACCATCCATTGACACTAGATGATCTAGAAAGGCAACCTCTTGCAACCAAAACTCACATTTCTTATACTTAGCATAAAACTTCTCTTCCCTCATCCTTTATAGCACCTCCCTCAAATGACTTACATGCTCTTCCTCACTATGGGAAAAGATCAAAATATTATTAATAAAGACCAGAATAAATGAATCAAGGTAGGGTTTAAAGACCCTATTCATAAGATCCATGAAGATGGTCAGTGCATTAGTCAACCCAAAAGACATAACCACGAATTCATAGTGCCCATACCTAGTCCAAAAGGCCCTGTTAGGAAGGTGACACTCCCTCACCTTCACTTGGTGATACTCGGACCGAAGATCAATCTTAGACAAGTGACTAGCCCCTTGAAGTTGGTCAAAAAGATAATCAATCTTTGGTAAAGGATACTTATTCTTTATGGTGACTCTATTAAGTTGTCGATAGTCAATACACATTCTAAGGGAACCATTCTTCTTCATGAATAACACTGGTGCACCCCAAGGTGATCGGCTAGGCCTAAATAAACCCTTCTTCAACAAATTCCTCAATTGCTTCTTCAACTCCTTCAACTTCATCGAGGCCATATGACAAGGAGGAATAAAAATAGGTTAAGTGTCAGGAAAGAGGTCTATGCTGAAATCTATTTCCCTTCGAGAGAGACATTGGGACGGTCATTTGGGAAGACATCAAGAAACTTATTACCCACCGAAACTGACTCTATAGGAAGGACTTTAGACTCCACATCCCTAACCTTCACAAGATGATAGAGACACCCCTTAGATATTAACCTTTGGGCTTTAATGCAAGAAATAAACCTACCTTTAACCACCACTTCATGACTCTCCCACTCAACGATGGTTTTATTGGGGAATTGGAATTTGACCCTACGGGTTCTACAATCAATAGAGCCATAGTATGTATGCAACCAATCCATCCCAAAAATAATGTCAAAATCTACCATGTCCAACTCAACAAAGTCACATGATAGTATTTTATGCAAAATGCAAACAGAACAATTTTTATAGACTCTTCTAGCACAATAATGCACCAATAGGAGTAGACACCTCATATGGCTCACACAACAACTCAGGTTTAGCATGAAACGTTTTGGCAACAAAGAGGGTAATAAAAGAAAGAGTAGAACCCGAGTCTATCAATGCATACACATCAAAATCAAAGACTTTTAACATACCAGTGATGGCATCGGGAACCTCATCAACCCCTTGCCTCCCATGAAGAGCATAGAACCAATTGTGCCTTGGGGCACCACCTTGTTGACCTCCCCTTACCAAAGGGACCGCATTTGCACCCTGGCCTTGTGGACGACCATTTCTACCCTTGTTTTTCTTATGAGGGCAATCAATCTTTTTGTGACCCACTTCTCCACCACTATAGCATGCATTAGTATCCCTCAAACATGGGCCTATATGACTCAAACCACATTTTGGACACATAGCATTGGGTGCCACACTACCACACCTTGGGCACTTGGGTTGTCATTGGTAAACCCTCTATTAGGAGCATTGGAAGATCCTTGGCCTAGATGAAACCATCCACCCTTGGGACCTTGGAACTTACCATCAAAATGGGCCCTCTTTGTGTCACTACTCCTCCTTTTTCTAAGCTTCTACCCCTTCAATTGTTCGGAATAGGTCATTAAGCAGGACAAATCCACGTCACTAATTAACATAGCGGCCTGGCACTCCTCATTCACAAAATCAAATACACCCATCACGAACTTGTTCATTCTCTAACTCAAATCGGCAACCAAGTGTGGAGCATATTTAGAGAGTTGGTTGAACCTGAGGGCATACTCCCTCAACACTCATTGACCCATGCTTCAAATTCATGAACTCCATTTTGGCCTCCCTAAGCTCAAGAGGGAAGAACCGTTTGAGAAATGTCGCCTTAAACTCTTCACAAAATATCACATTGTGGTTCCCCTTCCCCTCCTTCCATTGAGTAAACCATATTTGGGCCACCCCCTTGAGTTGGTATTCCACCAACTCCGCCTTCTCCTTGGACCTAACACCCACAATAGCCGACACCTTGTACACCTCATCAATAAATTCTTGAGGGTCTTCATCCACTTTTGACCCATGGAACTCCGGTGGGTCATCCTCATAAAGTCCATCAACCTAGATCCCAGGGTAGGAGCATGAGGGGCTTGGCCCATTGATTGATTTGGTTAGTCATGGCTTGTGTTAGCAAGGTGAGAGCATCCTAGAGCTCTCCATGAGCTGGTTGTTCTTCGAGTGTATGGGCTCTTCTTCCTCTTCTATTAGGCATAATCAAAAAATGGCAAAGAATATTCATTAGAGGGGGAACCTTACGTTACATCTATATCACAACATAGCTCAAGAAGAAGGAAATCATTTCCTAAAACGTCTCATAGCCTCTTACTCATAGTCATGGTGCATAACACAACAATGAATAAGACTTTAATCGATGTGGTATGTTGGATGCCGAGGACCATTAACAACCTAGTGCTTTGATACTAAGTGTTTCATGACGCAAACCTAGGGCCAAGATGTGACACAACGAATGGGAACCTGAAGGGTCCTCAAACAAGCCTCTTAGTATATCATTGACATATCCTTGGTCACGGAAGTAAAGTAAGCAACATCAAGAGAATACAATTAATGATAAAGACTAAGAAAAGAGTTTAGTAGCATAAATCATAAAGAGTCAAAGCTCAACATAATTACATCATTTGTCAAACAACACTTCTAAAATAGATTGTGCAGGGAACAAGACAAGCTTTTCGGGCCCATCCTTTTAGTAACAAGTGTTCATCATAAGGAACTAACATAAGCAAAAGAGAGAAAGTCTAATGTCCTCGAACTTGAGGACTCACCATAAGCTATCTCTAAGATGTCAAAACTAGCCACGACTAGAATGATCGTGAGGAGCTCCAGTTCTTGCATGGTAACATCATGTAGGCATAGAGTATGTGCTAGTATGTTTGAATGTACTAAGTATGTAAAATGAAATACAAAAAAATATAGGCAACATAATCAAAGTGCATAATCATAAGCAAGAGATAGTATATTAGCAACATGACATGCATGAATGATGCTTGAAGTAAAACATGCTTATATAGAACATATGTGTAGTAAGAGACCATCATCATAGACCAAGGAACTTTGTACTTGGAATCCAAGGTGAACCACCCCTTGGAGGTGATTGAGGTATCAACTCCTCAATTTGGTTAATTGGTTTACCACCTTCCATCCAAGGTGATTGAGGTATCAACCCCTCAATTTTGTTGAAGATTGTCACATCCTACTATCCGTGGTGATTGAGGTATCAACCCCTCAATTAGTTGATGGTTATCACACCCTACTATCCATGGTTATTGAGGTATCAACCCCCCAATTGGTTGATGGTTGTCACACCCTACCATCCATGGTGTGGTAAACTTGCAACACTAAAGGTACTTTTCATGAACACAACACATATATACCTTCCTCTCATCATCATAAAGCCATTCAAATCATAGGTCATGCAATGGATCATCATTAGCTCAAGAATTCCAAAACTGGACATTTTATCAAACACTTGGCGGGTGTGTAATGCTAGTACAAAATCATGTAATTCAAGAGTGAAATCATCTGAGAAAATCAATGTAAAACTATCCACCAATACTTGGTAATACCCTCATGCAAGATACATCAAAACCCCTCATCAAATCACATAATGGATCATAGATCCCTAGCTTAAAGCATGCATAATTGAACAATATTTCATAAACCCTAATATAGTTTATCATCAATTTCATAATAAGTAACACCCATAAGTAAATCAACTGAGAAACATGCAATTTTAAGTAAAAAGGAAGGTTGGGAATCATGGGTGAAAGGATCCAATGGTTGAAATCCGCATACATTAGACCTTGAGTTTCTTGAAATTGAGTTGAGAAAGAATTAGAGCTTGGAATGGGGTCTTGGAATCCAAAACTTGTTCTTGAGTTTCTTGAATTTGTATTGGGGTTTTGGTAGAGGCTTTTGAGAGAATTTGATAGTGTATTCAATTTGGGAGTGATGACTTGATCCTTTGAGATAGGTTTTAGGTCTTTTGGGGAGTTTAAGATAGCATCAAAAGTCCAAAAAGATCATTAGAATAAATAACATTTATGCAAATGCCATTAATGAAACAGAGAGAAAGATTGACAAAATATCACCTCACTTGAGGTTAACGGAAAATGTGGCACTCCACGGGTCATGTGGAGTGCCCGTGAGATGATACTTAGTCAAAAATTTGGAAGTTGGGACACTTCGAAAAAAATTGACGTTGTCGTCACTTTGACGGGAGGCTCCACGGGCCGTGTGGTACTACACAGTCCGTATAGTGGCCCGTGGAGTTACACTTGGTGGGAAAACCATTGCCAGGAGATCCTGCTCCAAGGACCATGGCTCGTGGAGGTTGCCACGACCTGTGAGGATGGCCATGGCACAACACTTAGCCAAGAAAACACCTCCATGACTATTTCTAACTTGCACACACACCACGGCCAGCCACACGATCTATGGCAAGCCACACGGTCCATGCCACTAGACCTGCCATATGTCTCAGACTATAAATGGCCTTTTCTAGCCCAAAATAACCCAAACGGCTCATCTAAATCATCACTATCCATCTCAGTGCTCATGTGACATCACCACACGGGAGGGTCTCACAAAAATGGTCATAACTCCTTCAACCGAACTAGGAATGGGGTAAAACCAAGTGCGTTGGAAAGATAACTCAAATTGGTTTCATTTGATATGTAGTGGGTTATCCTGTTCTTTGTGTGCTAAAGGATATGCTCATTTAAAGTTGAACTTGGCACAAACCAACACCCAAAACTCAATTCATAAGGAATTCTTGAACTCGTCTAAGTACTAGAAGTATCCCCACAACTTTAATACACTCCCCACCTAAATAAATGAGGCTTGAAACATGGATACATAAGAGCATGGAGTTATGGGCTGTCACATTAGGATCCACCTTAATGCCATCACCCGACAACACTTGTCCCAAAAATGCAACCTTTTTCAACCAAAACTCACTTTTCTCATATTTTGCATACAATATCTCCTCCGACAAGATTTACAACACCACACTCAAGTGATCCACATGATCCTCCTCACTATGGGAATAAATAAAGATATTATCAATGAAAACCATCACAAATAAATCAAGGTAGGGTTTGAAGACCTTATTCATAAGATCCATAAATATAGTTGGTGCATTAGTCAACCGAAAGGACATAACAACAAACTCAAAGTGTCGATACCTAGTCCAAAAAGTCGTCTTAGGAATGTCACACTCCCTCACTTTGACTTGGTGATACCCGGACCGAAGATCAATCTTACAGAAGTGATTAGCCCCTTGAAGTTAATCAAAAAGGTCATCAATCCTTGGTAGAGGGTACTTATTCTTTGTGGTGACCCTATGAATTTGGTAATCAATGCACATTCTAAGAGAATCATCCTTCTTCTTCACAAATAACACTGGTGAACCCTAAGGTGACTTATTAGGACTTATAAAACCCTTCTCCAACAAATCCTTTAATTTCTCCTTCCACTCCTTCAACTCTCCTGGATTCATACGCTAAGGGGGAATAGAAATAGGTTGAGTATTGGTAAGAAGGTCTATTCCAAAGTCTAGTTCCATTTTGGAAGGAACACCGAAAATCTCATCTAGAAAGACATCAAGGAACTCCTTACCCACTGGAACTGACTTATAGGAAGGACTTTCGACTCAACATCCCTAACTCTCACAAGATGATAGAGACACCCCTTAGAAATCAACTTTTACGCTTTAAGACAAGAAATAAATCTACTCTTGACCACCACATCACAACTTTCCCACTCAAAGATGGCGCTCATTAGGGAATTGGAACTTGATCCTACGAGTTCTACAATCACTAGAAGAATAATATGCATGCAACCAATCCATCCCAAGAATGACATCAATATCCACCACATATAACTCAACAAAAATCACAAGGCAAGATTTTATGCAATATGAATATGGGATAATTTCTATAGACTCTTCTAGCAACAATACACTCACCAATGGGGGTACAAACTTCATATAGATCACACAATAATTCGGGACTGACATGAAGCTTTTTGGCAACAAAAGGAGTAATAAAAGAAAGAGTGGCACCCGGCTCTATTAAAGCATACACACAAAAATCAAAAACCTTTAACATACCGGTGATGATATCGGGCATCTTACCTACCCCTTGTCTTTCTTGAAGAGCATAGAACTTATGTTTCCTTGGAGCACCCCCTTGTTGGCATCCTCTTCCCTTTGGTCCCATAGTTGCACCTTAGCCTTGTAGATGACCATCTCTATCTTTGTTTTGTTCACGTGGGAAATCAAAAACCTTATGACCTATTTCACCACAACTGAACCAAGCATTAGAATTCTTCAAATATGGACCACTATAATTTCGTTCACGCCTTGGGTACCTAGGATTTGGCACCCCACGACCACCATCTTGGAACCTTTGATTATCATTAGCAAACCTCTTTTTAGGAGCATTGGCAGACCCTTGCCTTGGAACTTGTGGCATTGAGGAAACCGTCCATCCTTGGAATTTTGGAATCCACCTTCAATACAGGCCCTCTTGGCCTCACTACTTCTTCTCTTTCTCAACTTTTCACCCTCTAGTTGATCGACATAAGTCATGAGGCAGGACAAGTCCATATCACGTATTGATATGGCGGTACGACACTCCTCATTTTCCAAGTCGAATACACCCGACACAAATGTGTTCATCCTAGACCTCGGCTCGGCAACCATTTGAGGGGCATACTGGAGAGTTGGTTGAACTTGAGAGCATACTCCCTCACACTCATAGAACATTACTTTAGATTCATAATTCCATCATTTTTGCATCCTTCAGCTCAATAGGAAAGAACCGATTGAGAAATACCTTTTTGAACTCTTACCAAAGGATAGTATCACCATTCCCCTTCTCCATCTTCCATTGAGTGAACTATATTTGTGCAACCCCTTTGAGTTGGTAGGTCGCTAACTCCGCCTTTTCCTCTTAATTAAACCCTATGATGGACAACACCTTATACACCTCATCAATGAATTTTTATGGATCCTCATCTACCTTGGACCCATGGAACTCTGACGGGTTCATTCTAGTAAAATCCCTCACCCTTGAGGCCAAAGAAGGAGCATAAGGGGCTTGGGCCCCTTGCTTGATTTGATTAGTCATGGCATAGGCCAACATGGTAATAGAATCTCGAAACCCTTCATGGGCCACTCCCCCATATTGAGGAGCTTGAGGAGCGGGAGGGGTCGGTTGCTCCGGAGTACGGGCTCTTCTTCCTCTTAGAATTGACATGATCTGGAATAGCAAGGAACATTCAATAGAGGAAAAGATTTACCTTACTCCTAAGTCATGACATAGATCATGAAGTAGGGAAACATTTCCTAAAACACCTCATAGCCTCTTACTCATAGTTGTGGTGCACTTGACAACTATAAACAAGATTCTAGTCGACGCGGTGTATTAGATTCCGAGGATCATTAACAACCTAGTGCTCTGATACAAAGTTTCTCATGACCCAAGCCTAGGTCCTAGATGTGACACGGCGAATGAGGAACCCGAAGAAACACCAAACAAGCCTCTTAGCATATCAATCACACATCTTTGGTCGCGGAAGAAAAACATCAACAACAAGAGAAATAAAGAAGGGAAATGAGACTAAGGGAAGTCTTGGGTAATCATAAAATATTCAAGAACAAGATCATAGCATAATTACATCAATTGTTCCAACAACACCTCTAGCATATACTGGGCGGGGACCAAGACACTTTTCGGGCTCACCTTTATAGTACCAAATGTTCAACATAAAGAGATAACTAAAACAAGAGTAGCATAGCTAGTGTTCCCGAACTTGAGGACTCACCAAAAGCTTATCTTCAAGAGGCCAAAACTAGCCACGTGGAGGATGATCGTGAGGTGCTTCGAATCCTACATGGTAACATCATGTAGGCATAGAGTATGCGTTAATACGTTTGAATGTACAAAGTATATAGGATACAATAAAACAAGACATAAGCCAATATAATCAAAATGTATAATTACTAGCAATAGATGAGTATAATATCAATATGGAATGCATGATCAACGCCTAAAGTAAAACATGCTTGTAAATCATATATCCTATATATAACATAATACATGTGTGGGAGAAGACCATAATCATAGACCAAGCAACTATTACTCGAAATCCAAGGCATGTCACCCCCTTGGAAGGTGATTGAGGTACCTACCCCTAAACATGGTAGTATGGGCATGTTACCCCCCGACGAGGTGGTCAAGGTACATACCCCTCGATATGGTAGTATGGGTATATCACCCCCTTATTAGGTGGACAAGGTACATGCCCCTCGAAATGGTAGTACAGACGTCACCATCTGACAAGGTGGTCAAGGTACATATGCCTCGACGTGGTAGTACAGGCATGTCACCTCCTGACGAGGTGGTCGAGGCATGTCACCCCCCTCCCCCTCAACAAGGTGATTGGGCATGTCACCCCCCAACAAGGTGTGGTCAACTTGCAACACTATAGATACTTTCATGAATTCAATACATACATACAATCCCTTAATCATCATAAAGTCCTTTGACATATAAACCATGCATTAGATCATCAATAGCTCAAGTATTCTTGTCAATACATTTTATCAAACACTTGGCAGGTGTGCAATGCTACTTCAAAATCATGCAATTCAAGAGTGAAGTAATGTGAGAAAACTTAATTTTAATCAACCCACCAACACATAGTAAAACCCTCATGTAAGATATCTTGAAATCCATCATCAAATCTCATAATAGTTCAGAGTTTCATAGTCCAAAACATGCATAGTCACAATAGAGAAATCTTCTCATAATATAAACTTGAAATAGCTAGACATGTGTTTCCAGTAAATATTTCATAAAACTCAAACATAATTTTTAATCATAATTCATAATAAGTAATACCCATATGTAATAAATCTTGAAAACATACAAGTTCCATAAAAAGAAAGGTTGGGCATCATGGGTGAAACGACCTAATGGTTGAAACTCACATACGTCAAATTTGGGGATTTCCTTGTTGTAGATTTGAATGAGAACTTAAAGCTTGAATGAAGTTCTTGATATTCGGAAATAAGCTTGGGACAATTGAATTTTGAGGAAATATTTGGTTAAGTATTATAGAGGGTTTTGAGAGTGTCTTGAGTGATATAGATTTGAAAAATCGCCAAGTATAGATATTTTCATGCATATGTGGACATAGGGCCAAGACCCCAAAGCCTTAGGTCAAAACAGAAAAAATAAGGGAGTCACAACACTTCTCCGCTACAGGTCTGCGTCGCGGAGCATTAGAAATAAAAATTTTTGAAAAATTATTTTTTGCTACGGGTCCTCTAAAATCGGGCTTATACCCATTTCCCAATCAACTTTTCCACTGATCAAGAATATGAAGTCAAATTTTTGATATCATGCACGAATTTTGAGATATATGAAAATTATGATTATGGGCATTTCCGAGGAACATTTTCGAGGCGTTGTTAGGGCGTTTGTATTACTATTACTAGTACTAGTACAACTATTACTATCAATACTACTACTACTATTACTATTATCACTACTACTATTATTACTATTAAAATTACTATTACTATTTATATTACTATTACTACTACTATTAGTATTACTGTTACTATTACTATACCTATTACTATTGTTGCTATTACTACTACTATTACTATTACTATTATTACTACTACTACTATTACTATTACTGAAACTCCCAAAAATGTACTCTGAAAATGTCCATAATCGTAATTTCCATATATCTCAAAATTCGTCCATGATATTAAAAATTCAACTACATATTCTCGATCAGAGGGTGATATTCAGTAGGACATGAGTATAACCCAAATTTTACAGGATCCGTAGCGAAAAATAATTTTCGCAAAAATTCGATTTCCATTGGCCATCCGTGCTATGGTCACGACACGCCAAAGGCACTGATCAGTGCTGAAAGACCCTTTGTGATGGGTTTGTGTCACGCCAGTGATGCAAACCAGTGCAGTTTTTCCCTTGTTTTTTAATTTTGGCCCAAGGGCATTGGGATCATAGCCCCATGCCCAACTATGCATAATAACGCCCATACTTAGCCATTTTTCAACTCTATATCACTCAAGACCCTCTAAAAAAAACTCTCCAAGACTTGACCTAATATTTCATTCAAATTTCAATGGTTTCAATCCTAACTTTGAAACTCAAGGATTCTCTTCAAGCTCAAAGTTCTCTTCAATCTCAACTCAAGAAACTCAAATTTGAGGTATGTGAGTTTCATCCATTGGGTCCTTTCACCCATGGAGCCTAATCTTCCTTTTTAAGAAATTGCATGTTTTCAAGATGTATCTTCTATGGTATTCCTTATTATGGATTTTGATTGTAAATTATATTGGGGTTTTACAAAATATTGATTGATTATGCATGTCTATCTATTTCGAGCTTATATTATGAATTGGTTTTGTCTATTGAGACTATGCATGTTTTGAGCCATGAAACTATGATCTACTATAAGATTTGATGATAAATTTCAAGGTATACTATATGAGGGTTTTACTATATGTTGGTGAGTTGATTTATGTTGAGTTTTCTCATATTATTTCACTCTTCAATTTCATAATCTTGAACTAGCATTATGAACCCACCAAGTATTTGGTAAAATATCTTGACAAGGATTTTCAAGTTATTATTGATCTATTACATGGTTTATGAGTCAAGTGACATTATTATGATTAAGGGCTTGCATGTATGCACTGAATTCATGAAAAGTATCTATGGTGTTGCAAGTAGACCATACCTTGTTAGGGGTGAAATGTCCAATCACCTTGTTGGGGGTGACATGCCCAATCACCATGTTAAGGAGGGATACCTCGATCACCTTGTTAGGGGGTGACATGCCCAATCACCATATTGAAGGGCGTATACCTTGATCACCTTATTGTGGGGTGACATGCCCAATCCCCATGTTGGGGGTGGATATCTCGACCACCTTGTTCGGGGGTGACATGCCCAATCATATTGTTAAGGGGTAGATACCTCAATTACCTTCCGAGGGTGTGACATGACTTGGATTCGAAGTAGTAGTTCACTTGGTCTATGTTGGTTATGGTCTTTTTCCACACGTGTAATATATATTTTGCAAGTCTATATGATTGACAAACATGTTTTACATCGACTATTGATCATGCATGCTATATTGATATTATATTTATCCATTGCTTATGATTACACATTTTGACTGTGTTGTCTTATGTCTTGTAGCATTGCATCGTACATACTAAGTACGTTCAAACGTACTAACACATACTCTATGCCTATCTGATATTACAATGTAGGGACCGGACCACCTCTAGATCATCCTCTACATGGCTAGTTCGGTGCTTTGGAGTTTAGCTTTGGTGAGTTCTCAAGTCTGAGGACACTATTCTACTACTCTTGCTATGTTGAGACTTATTCATGTTGAAGACTTGTTGGAGGCCGGAGAGTGTCTTGGCCCCTACTCCAATCTATGTTAGAGGTGCTTTGGATATTAAGATGTAATTATGCTATGAGCTTGACTCTTGAAATATTTTATGATTACCAAAGACTTGCCTTAGCCTTGTTTCCCTTATTTATATATCTTGATGTTGTTATTTTACTTTCGCGACCAAGGATGTCTGATTGATATGTTAAGAGGCTTGTTTAGGGTTCCATCGGGTTCCCCATTCATTGTGTCACGTCTAGGACCTAGGCTTGAGTCATGAAAAATTTGGTGTCAAAGCACTAGGTTGTTAATAGTCCTCAAAATCAAGCACACCACGTCGATTAGAGTCTTATTCATGGTTGTGAAGTGCGCCACAACTATGAATGGGAGGCTATGAGACGTTTTAGGAAATGTTTTGCTTCTTCGTGGTCTATATCATGCTTTAGATGTAAGTGTAAGGCTTTCCCCTTAACGAATGCTTTTTGCTATCCCAGATCATACTAATTCCAAGAGGGAGTCTAAGGAGAGCCCGTAAACCCGAGGAGCAACTAGTCCCTCTCGCTCCTCAATCTCCTCAAGTTGGAGGGGTAGCCAAAGATGAGTTCTAGGATGCTATTATAATGTTGTCTCAAGCTATAACCAACCAAATTGACCAAGGGGTCCAAGCCCCTCATGCGCCCACTCCAGATTCTAGGGTGAGCGATTTTACTAGAATGAACCTACTGGAATTCGATGGATCAAAGATGGATGAGGATCCCCATGAGTTCATCGATGAGGTGTACAAAGTGCTATCTATCATGGGGGTCAATTTGAAGGACAAGGCAGAGTTTGTGGCCTACTAACTCAAAGGGGTAGCTCGAATTTGGTTTACACAATGGAAGTCGGAGAGGAGAAATGATGATCCTATTCCTTGGAAGGAGTTTAAAGTCGCATTCCTCAATCGATTCTTTCCTACAATCTAAAGGAGGATAAAATGTTGGAGTTTATAAACCATAAGCAAGGTTCCATGAGTATGAGGGAGTATGCCTTCAAGTTCAACCAACTCTCCAAGTATTCCCCACAATTGGTTGTCGAGCCGAGATCAAGGATGAAAAAATTTATGTCAGATATGCCCGACTTGGATAATAAGGAGTATTGTATCGCCATGCTAATAGGTGATATGGATTTGTCCCACCTTATGACATATTTTGAAAAACTAGAGGGCGAAAATCTTAGAAAGTGAAGGAGCGGTGAATCCAAGAGGGCTTGTTTTGAAGGTGGGTTCCAAAATTCCAAGGGTGGTTGATTTCCTCAAGGCCACAAGTTCTAAGTCCAAGGGTCTTCCAATACTCCTAATAGAAGGTTTGCTAATTATAACCAAGATTCCAAGGCAGTAGTGGTGGGTTGCCTAACCCTATATACTAAAGATGTGGTAGGAGCCATAATGGGCCATGTTTGAAGAACTCTAATGCTTGCTATGGTTGTGGAGAAGTGGTTCATAAGGTGATTGATTTTCCTCATGCTCAAAACAAAGGTAGAGATGGTCGTCCATAAGGCCAAGGTGTGAATGCGGGTCGAAAGGAAAGAGAAGGCCAACAAGAAGGTGCTCCTGGCAAAATAGATTCTATGCTCTTCAAGGGAGACAAGGGGTGGATGAGGTGTCTGATGTCGTCACAAGTATATTAAAGATTTTTTATTTTGATGTATACGTATTGATAAACTCGGGTTCCTCTCTTTCTTTTATTACTCCTTTTGGTGACAAAAAGCTTCATGTTAGTCTCGAATTATTTTGTGAGCCCTATGAAGTATCTACCACTATTGATGATTCTATTATTGCTAAAAGTGTCTATAGAAATTTTCCCGTGTTCATATTGCATAAAATCATTCTTTGTGATTTTGTTGAGTTAGATATGATGGATTTTGATATCATTCTTGGGATGGATTGGTTGCATGCATATTATGCTTCTATTGATTGTAGAACCCATAGGGTTAAATTTCATTTCCTTAATGAGCTCGTCCTTGAGTGGGAGAGTCATGATGTGGTGGTCAAGGGTAGATTCATTTCTCGTCTTAAAGTCCAAAAATTGATTTCTAAGGGTTGTCTCTATAATCTTGTGAGGGTTAGGGATGTCTGTCACGACCCAAGCCTAGGGCCTAGATGTGACACAGCGCATGGGGAACCCGATAGGACCCCAAGCAATCTCTTAACATATCATTACACATCCTTGGTCATGGAAGCAATAAAATACAACAACAAGTAGTAAATAGGGACAAACGGGGCTAAGGGACAACTTTCATATCATAAACATCAAGAGTCAAGAGAGTGTCAAAGCTCATAGCATAATACAAAGCATGCCCAACAACACCTATAAAACTTAGATACTTAGCGGGGGAAATACAAGCTACCGGGCTCACCCTCATAGTCAACATATACATAAAAAAAAGATAGTCTTAGAACATAGTATGAGATTATAAACATCGTCCCCGAAATGGAGGACTCACTAAAGAGCTTGAGAGAAGTCATGCTAGCCACGTGGAGGAGGATAATCAAGTGGGGCTCCGGTTCCTACATGGTGACATCATGTAGGTATAGGGTATGCATTAGTACATTTGAATGTACTAAGTATATAAGATGCAATGCGACAAGTGATAAGCACCATCAACAAAATACATAACATAGGCAATGAATAAACATATAGCAATATGGTATGTATGAATGATGCTTGAAGTAAAACCATGCTTATATAGAACATAATACATGTATGAGGAGAGACCATTATTAGTGCATATTCAAGGCCTACCACCCCCTTGGAGAGGCGAATGAGGTATGAATATCTCAATAGGTGATGAGGTACAAACCCACAAACATGGTTGATGGAGTACACGCCCCCAACGTGGTTATCAAGGTACAAACCCGTTGACATGGTTGCATGGGCCTACCACCTCCCAAGTGTGGCAATCGAGGTACAAACCCTTCAACAAAGTTACCCGAGCCTACACCCCCTAAGTGAGGCTTAGTCAATTCCCAACACTATAGAGATAATATCATATACATACATTCCTTTCATCATCATATAGTCATTCAACTCATAAAACATGCATTGGACTTTCAATTCCTCAAGAAAATCATATCCGTACATTTTATCAAATACTGGGCTAGTGTATAGTGCTAGTGTAAAACCATGCAATTCAAGAGTGAAATCAGGCTAGAAAAATCAATGTAAAACCAGTTATAGATACTTGGTAACACCCTCATGCAACATACATCAACATTCTCCATCAAATCTCATGATCGATCTTAGATTCACAGCTCAAAACATGCTAAAATAACCATACTTTCATGAAACCCCAACGTAGTGTGCAGTGAAATTCATAATAATTAAGACTCGTGAATAAATCAACTTTATATCATGCAATTTTAAGTAAAAGAAAGCTTGCGGATCATGGGTGAAAGGAACCCATGAAAGAAACCCACATACCTTGACTTTAGAGAATCCTTGAACAATACTGGGGATGGAGACTTGAAGCTTGAATGAGAACCTTAGAATCCAGATGAGTTTTGGGACTTGAAATTTGGAGTTGAAATATTGTCTAAGTGTTTGAGAGAGTATTTGGGAATGTCTTGAATGATATGAGGATTAAATAAGGCTAAGTAGAGGTATTTTCATGTATGGGAAGGCTTAGGCCCAAGATCCAAAAGCCTTGGATCGACTCAACAAAATTGGGCATTTTAACACGCTGGCGCTGGACACTGGAATTTGCTAAACTTGAGATTTTTTAAATTTTGCTATAGTTGCTCTAAAATCGAGGTTAGACCCATTTTCCACTCAATTTCACCCCTTGATCAAGAATATTGATTCGAATTTTTGAAATAATGCACGAATTTTGAGATATATAGAAATTACGTTCCAGGCACTTCCGAGGCAAATTTTTGGGCACTTTTTGGGTTTGTTTCAACGTTGATTCCAAAGTCCTTCCATTGAGTCGGTTCTGGTGGTTAATGAGCTTCTTGATGTCTTTCCCGATGAGCTTCCTAGTGTTCCTCCCAAAAGGAAAATAGACTTTGGTATAGATCTCCTTCTTGATACTCAACCCATTTCTATTTCCCTTTATCGTATGGCCCTGCGGAGTTGAAGGAGCCATTGAGGATTTGTTGGAAAAGGGTTTCATAAGACTGAGTAAGTCAGCTTGGGGTGCGTCGGTGTTATTTGTGAAGAAAAAGAATGATTCTCTTAGAATGTGCATTGATTATCGGCAACTTAATGGAGTTACCATAAAGAACAAGTATTCTCTACCAAGGATTGATGGCCTTTTTGATCAACTTCAAGGGCTAGTCACTTTTCTAAGATTGATCTTCGGTCCAGATATCACCAAGTGAAAGTGAGGGAGTGTGACATTCCCTAGACAGCTTTCCGGACTAGGTATGGGCAATTTGAGTTTGTGGTTATGTCCTTTGGGTTGACTAATGCACCGGCTATATTTATAGATCTCATGAGTAGGGTCTTTAAACCCTACTTTGACTTGTCTGTGGTGGTTTTTATTGATGATATCTTGATTTATTCCCATTGTGAGGAGGAGCATGTGAATCACTTGAGGGTGATATTGCAAATCTGTGGAAGGAGGGGTTGTATGCTAAAGATGAAAAATGTGAAGTTTTGGTTGAAAGAGATTGCTTTCCTAAGGTATGTAGTGTTGGGTGATCGCATTAAGGTGGATCTTAAGAAAACAGAGGTGATTAGAAATTGTCCTAGACCTTTGACTCCATCAAAATTAGAAGTTTCTTGGGTTTGGCAGGTTATTATAGGAGGTTTTTGAATGGCTTCTCTTCTATTGCTTCTCCTATGACTAATTTGACATAAAAGAAGGAAACATTCGTGTGGACCGATAAATGTGAGAAGAGTTTCCAAACTTTGAAAGATAAGCTTGTCTTCGCTCCTATCTTGTCTCTACCGGAAGGGTTGGAAGGGTTTGTTGTATATTGTGATGCCTCAAGAATTGGTTTGGTGTGTGTTTTGATGCAAAGTGGTAAGGTGATAGCATATGCCTCTAGACAACTTATGGTGTATTAGAAGAATTATCCCACTCATGATCTTGAATTGGCAGTTGTGGTATTTGCTTTGAAAAAATAGCATTACTAGTTGTATGGTGTTCATGTTGATATGTTTACAGACCATAAAAGTCTCCAATGTGTGTTCACTCAAAAAGATCTTAACTTGAGACAAAGAAGGTGGTTAGACCTCCTCAAAGATTACGATATGAGTGTGCATTATCACCTCGGCAAAGCTAATCTTGTGGTCGATGCTCTAAGTAGAGTGTCTATGGGTAGTCTAGCTCATATTGATGATGATTTCAAAGAGGTGGCTAGAGATGTTCACTAGTTGGCTAGATTGGGGGTTAGGTTGGATGAAGTTGATAATAGAGGTGTAGTGGTAGTTGATGGTTCTAAGTCTTCTTTGGTTGAGGAGATAAAGGCAAAACAAGATCTTGACCCCCACCTTACTCCAATCTATGCTAGAGAGTGTCTTGGCCCTCGCTCCAATCTATGCTAGAGGTGTTGCTGGATATTAAGATGTAATTATGCTATGAGCTTGACTCTTGAAATATTTTATGATTACCAAAGATTTACCTTAGCCCCAGTTCCCTTATTTATTTCTCTTGATTTTGTTATTTTGCTTCCGCAACCAAGGATGTGTAATTGATATGCTAAGAGGCTCTTTTGGGGTTCCTTCGAGTTCCCCATTCGCCGTGTCACGTCTAGGCCCTAGGCTTGGGTCGTGAGAATTACTATTTACTACTACTACTATTAGTACTACTACTATTACTACTATTATTATTATTATTATTATTATTATTATTATTATTATTATTATTATTATTATTATTATTCTTATTATTATTATTATTATTATTATTATTATTATTATTATTATTATTATTATTATTATTATTATTATTATTATTA
>JAABOM020096743.1:0-27355 GCA_011800125.2 Solanum clarkiae
TATAATTAAAGGTAGTCTCTTATCTTGTACCATTACATAGTTTCATTTGAATTGTACTTCATATGCAGTAAATTATGTCTGACATATTCAGTACATTATTTCGTACTGAGTCCCTTTTGGGGGACCTGCATTTCATGATGCAAGTACAGGTGCTAGTAAATCTCCCCAGTAGGAGTACAAGATATTCAGATTCTGTCACCAAGCTCCAGGTTGCTTCGGAGCTTTGTATATGTATAGAGCTTATGCTTATATTTTGCAGTCTGACGAGGCGGGGCCTGTCCCGACCCTTATTTGATACTTCCCATCATTTAGAGGCCTTGTAGACTATGTAAATTAAAGTATAATTATGTCCCGTACTTTAGACAGCGTGGCCCCAATGGCCTAGTCATATGCATTTTCTTTTGACCTATTATCACTATCTATCTATTTTAAAGTATATTAAAGGTGGAAATCCCTTATAATAGGTATAGAAAGAGCATAGTTACAGGTTGGTTCTCCCGAGCCTTATCAGCAATGGGTGTCGGTCCGCCCTGACGGGACTTGGGGCGTGACATTGTTAATGGTCCTCGGCATGCAACGCACCACGTCGATTAGAGTCCTATTCATGGTGGTGTTGTTTACCACAATTATGAGTAGGAAGCTATGAGATGTTTTAGGAAAAGTTTCCCTTCTTCTTGATCTATGTCATTCTATAGACGCTAGGTGAGCTTTCCCTCTAATGAATGCTCTTTTTCATGTTTAGATCATGCCTAACACAAGAGGATGGAGAGTCCGCACTCCCGAGAAACAACTGGCTCATGCTGAGCTATGGGATGATCTCACTTTGCTAGCTCAAGCTATGGCCAATCATGTAAAGGGGCCCAAGCCCATCATGCTCCTACCCCGGGATCTAGGGTGAGAGACTTCATGAGGATGAACCCACCAGAATTCTATGTGTCTTAGGTAAATGTGATCCCTCAAGAGTTCACTGATGAGGTCTACAAGGTATTAGCTATCATGGGTCTCATATCGGAAGAGAAAGTGGAGTTGGCGGCCTATAAACTCAAAGGGGTAGCACAAATATGGTTTAATCTGTGGAAGGACGAGAAGGGAATCAATAATGTGGTGCTTTGGAAGGAGTTCAAGGTGGCTTTTGTTGATCGGTTCTTCCCTCTTGAGCTTAGGGAGGCCAAGATGGTGGAGTTTATGAATTTGAAACAAGGGTCTATGAGTGTGAGGGAGTATGCCCTCAAGTTCAATCAACTCTCTAAATATTCTCCCCACTTAGTTGTCGACCCAAGGTCTAGAATGAATAAGTTCATGATGGGTGTATCCGATTTGGTGAGTGAGGAATATCGGTCACTATGTTGATTAGTGACATGGATTTGTCCCGTTTGATGACCTATACCAAACAAATGGAGGAGGAAAAGTTCAGTAAGAGGAGTAATGATGCCAAAAGGGCCCGTTTTGAAGGAAAGTTTCAAAGTCGAAAGGGTGGCTAGTTCCATCAAGGTCAAGGGTCTTCTCAAGCTCCTAATAGGGGGTTTTCCAATGACTTCCCTAGGGAACAAGGCGTTGGTGTTGTGGTTCCTAATAATATGTGTTCAAAATATGGTAGGGGTCATGGGGGACCATGTTTGAAAGACACTAATACATATTGTGGAAGTGTGAAGTGGGTCACAAAAAGATTGATTGTCCTCGTGACCGCAACAAAGGTAAGGAGGTTCGTCCCCAAGGTACAAATGTGGTTAATTTGGGGAGAGGAGGCAGCAAGGTGGTGCCCCATGGCACAATCGGTTCTATGCACTCCAAGGGAGGCAAGGGGTTGAGGAGGTTCCTGATGTCGTCACCGGTATGTTAAAAGTCTTTGATTTTGATGTGTATACATTGATTGATCTAGGTGCCACTCTTTTTTTTGTTACCTTTTTTTTGCCAAAAAGTTCCATGTTGAGTCCGAATTGTTGTGTGAGTCTTATGAGGTGTCTACTCTTATTAGTGTATCTACTGTTGCTAGAAAGGTTTATAGAAATTGTCCTATTTGCATTTTACATAAGATATTTCCTTGTGATCTTGTTGAGTAGGAAATGATTGATTTTGATGTCCTATTTGGGATGGATTGATTGGATGCATACTATGCCTCTATTCATTGTAGAACTCGTAGGGTCAAATTCCAATTCCCAAATGAATCCATCCTTAAGTAGGAGAGTCATGATGTGGTGGTCAAGGGTATGTTCATCTCTTGCATTAAACCCCGTAAGTTGATCTCTAAGGGGTGTCTTTATCATCTAGTAAGGGTAAAGGATGTGGAGTTCAAGGTCCTTCCTGTAGAGTCAGTTCTGATTGTAAATGAGTTCCTTGATGTCTTTCCAAATGACCTTCCCGGGGTTCCTCTCGAAAGGGAAATAGATTTTGATATAGACCTCCTTCCCGATACTCAACCCATTTCTAGTCCCCCTTACCGTATGGCCCCAGCAAAGTTAAATAATTTGAAGGAGCAATTAAGGAATTTGTTGAAAGAATAGTTTCATTAGGCCTAGCGAATCACCTTGGGGTGCACCGGTGTTGTTTGTAAAGAAAAAAGATGGGTCCCTTAGAATGTGTATAGACTACCGACAACTCAATAGTGTCACCTAAAGAATAAGTATCCTCTTTTAAGGATTGATGATTTATTTGACCAATTGCAAGGAGCTAGTAACTTCTCTAAGATTGATCTTCGGTCCGGGTGTCATCAAGTGAAGGGGAGTGTTATATTCCCAAGACGGCCTTCCGGACTAGATATGGGTATTATGAGCTTGTTGTGATGTATTTTGGGTTGACTAATGCACCGTCCATCTTCATGGATCTTATAAATAGGGTCTTTAAACCCTACCTTAATTTATTTTTTGTGGCTTTCATTGATGATATTTTGATCCATTCACATAGTGAGGAGGAGCATAAGAGTCATTTGAGGGTAGTGATACAAAGATTGAGGGAAGAGAAGTTGTATGCTAAGTATGAGAAGTGTGACTTTTGATTGAAGAAGGTTGCCTTCCTTGGTCATGTGGTGTCAGGGGACAGTATCAAGGTGGATCCTAAAAAGATTGATGTGATTCGAAATTTTCTTAGACCATTGGCCCCATCGGATATTAGGAGTTTCTTGGGCTTAGTGGGTTACTACCAGAGGTTTGTAAATGGGTTCTCTTCCATTGCTTCTCCCATGACTGAGTTGACCCAAAAGAAAGCTAAATTTGTGTGGACCGATGAGTGTGAAAGGAGTTTCCAAACATTGGAAGATAAAATTGTCTTTATCTCCCATATTGTCTCTACCAAGAGGGCTAGAATGGTTTGTGGTGTATTGTGATGCTTCAAGGGTTGGTTTAGTTTGTGTTCTAATGCAAAATGGTAAGGTGATAGCCTATGCTTCTGGGAAACTCAAAGTGCATGTAAAGAATTATCCTACCCATGATCTTGAATTAGACGTCGTGATTTTTCTCTAAAGATTTGGCGCCATTATTTGTATGGGGTGCATGTCAATGTATTTACCAATCATAAGAGTCTCCAATATGTCTTTACTCAAAAGTATCTTAATTTGACGCAAAGAAGGTGGTTAGAACTTCCTAAGGATTATGATATAAGTGTGCATTATCATCCCGGTAATGTTAATTTTATGGTCAATGCGTTGAGTAGGGTGTCTATGGGTAGCCTAGTTCATATTGATGATGGTGGCAAAGGGGTAGCTAGGGAGGTCCATCGGTTGGCTAGATTGGGAGTTAGGTTGGAAGAGGTTGATAATGGTGGTGTTGTTATTATTGTTAATGGTTCAAAAATCTTCCTTGGTTGATGAAGTGAAAGGAAAGCATGACCTCGATCCCTCCTTGTTAGAATTGAAAGCCTTGGTTAGTGATGGGAAGGTGGAAGTTTTCTCCCAAGGGGGAGATCGTGCACTTAGGTACCAAGGTAGGTTGCGTGTGCCTTGTGTTGATGACTTGAGGGAGAAGATTCTTGATGAGGCTCATAATTCTTCTTATTCGATTCACCCCAATTCTACCAATATGTATAGAGATTTGAGGGATATGTTTTGGTAGGGAGGTATAAAGAGGGACATTGGCAAACTTGTTTCCAGTACAAGTCAAAGCCGAACATCAAAGCCCGAGCAGCTTAACCCAAGAATAGAGATTCCTACTTGGAAGTGGAAAGAGATTAATATGAATTTTGTGGTTGGATTTCCTAAGACTAGAAAGAATTTTGATTCCATTTGGCTTATGGTTGATAGGATGACAAAATCAGCTCATTTTCGACCAGTTAAGACAACATATGGGGCTGAAGATTATGCTAGATTGTACATTCATGAGATGGTAAAGTTGCATGGGGTTCCCTTATCTGTCATATCGGATTGTAGTGCTCAATTTACTTCACATTTTTAGAGGTCTTTTCAAAGGGGTCTTGGTACAAAGGTTAAACTTAGTGTGGCCTTGTACCCTCAAACAGATGGCCAAGACAAAAGGACTATTCAAACATTTGAGGATATACTTAGGGCTTGTGTATTGGAGTTGAGGGGTAGTTGGGATGATCATCTTCCATTGATTGAGTTTGCCTATAAAAATAGCTATCATTCTAGCATTGGTATGGCTCCTTTTGAGGCCCTCTATAGTAGGCATTGTAGATCACTACTTAGGTGGTTTGAGGTTGGAAAGGTGGCTTTATTGGGACCATATCTAGTTATAAAGGCTCTTGAGAAGGTTAGGATGATTAGAGATAGGTCGAAGATAGCCCAAAGTCGTCAAATATCCTATAACGATGTGAGAAGAAGAGACCTTGAATTTAAAGTTGGTGATTGGGTCTATTTGAAGGTCTCACCCATGAAAGGTATGGTTCATTTTGGTAAAAAAGGGAAGTTGAGTCTAGGATATGTTGGTCCTTATAAGGTGATAAGGATGGTTGGCAAGGTAGCTTATGAGTTGGAGTTGCCTAGTGAAATGGATTTGGCTCATCCGGTGTTTCATATATCTATGTTGAGGAAATGTGTGGGTAACCCGAATGTTATTGTTCCATTGGGTGTTGTGGGTGTTGTTGAGGACAAATTGACTTATGAAGAGGTCCTGGTTCAGATTTTGGATAGACAAGTGAAGAGATTGAGGAACAAGAATGTAGCTTCCGTTAAGGTCCTTTGGAGGAATCAACAAGTCGAAAGTGCTACATGGGAGGCCGAAACGAACATGCAAAAGTAATATCCTTATGTTTTCTACTCCACTCAAGAATAAGGTATTAATATATCTCCTATGTGATTTCAAATCTGAGTTTTATCCCATGACATTTGCATACATTCATGTTTAAATTGAAGAGTTCATGATGATTTTTACACTTATGTTGAGATTTTTTGGAAATGGTGTTATGTTCCTAGTTACATCATTATGTGGGCTGAAATCATCTTTTTTCTCTAATATATGTATCATTGACATTCGGGGATGAATGTTCCCAAGGGGGAGATATTGAAATGACCCCAAAAAGTGCCCAAAAATGTGCCTTGGAAGTGCCCGGAATCGTAATTTCCTTATATCTCAAAATCTGTGTGTGATATCAAAAATCTGACTTAATATCCTTGTTCAAGGGGCACAATTGAGTGGGAGATGGGTCTAACCCCGATTTAAGAGCAACCATATCAAAATTTGAAAATCACAAAAATGTATTTTCCAGTGAGCTAGTGCGCCCAAGCGCGACGTGCCAAGGACGCGCCAGTGTGGATTTTGTGCCCAGTTATTTGTTGCTCGATCCAACGTTTTTGGGTCTTGGTACTAAGTCTTCCCATGTGTGAAAATACCTATATTTAATCATATTTCACTTTTGTATCATCCAAGACATTCCCCAATTCTCTCTCAAACACTTAGATAAATATTTCACTCAACAGTCAAGTGTCCAAATGTTTTCCGGAACTTAAGGAATTCATCCAAGCTTCAAGTCTTCATTTAAATCTTCATCAAGAAATTCTCCAAAGCTAAGGTGTGTGGGTTTCATTTATGGGTTCCTTTCACCCATGAAGCCCAAGCTTCCTTTTTACCGAAATTGCATGATTTCAAGTTGATTTACTTATGGTTCTTACTTATAATGAATTAGACTATGAACCATGTTGGGGTTTCATGAAATTATGACTATTTTAGTATGTTTTGAGCTACGAATCTAAGATTCATTGTGGGATTTGATGTATATTGCTTGAGGATGTTACCACGTATTGATGGACGGTTTTACATTGAATTTTCTTGCATGATTTCATCCCTAAATTACAGGGTTTTACACTATCATTACACACCCGCTAGGTGTATGATAAAATGTCCAGTTATGATTTCATGAGGAATTGAAGGTCCAATGCATGTCTTATGAGTTGAATGGCATTATGATGACGAAAGGAATGCATGTATATGATATTATCCTATATCGTGTTGAGAATTGACCATTCCCCATCAGGGAGGTTGTGAGCCCGAGTAACCATGTCAAGGAGTTTGTACATTGATAACCATGTCGAGGGATTTTGTACCTTGATAACTGGGTTGAGGGGTTGGTACCTCAATCACCATGGGTGGTAGGGTGAGATGCTCCACCAACCAATTGAGGGATTTGTACCTTGATAACTTGGTTAAGGGGTTGGTACCTCAATCACCATGGGTGGTAGGGTGAGATGCTCCACCAACCAATTGAGGCGTTGGTACTTCAATCACCATGGATGGTAGGGTGAGATGATCCACCAACCAATTGAGGGGTTGGTACCTCAATAGACCATGAATTCTATAATGATGGTCTCTTCTTGCACATGTATTATGTTCTATGTAAGCATGATTTACTTCAAGCATCTTCCATGCATATCATATTGCTACATCCTTATTCATAGCCTATGTTATGCATTTCGATTATGTTGCTTATATATTGTTGCATTGCATCCTACATACTTAGTATATACAAACATACTAACGCATACTCTATACCTACATGATGTCACCATGTAGGAACCGGAGCCCCACTTGAGCATTTTCCTCCACGTGACTAGTGCGATTTCCTTGAAGCTAGTTGGTGAGTTCTCCATTCTGGGGACAATGTCTATTATCTCATGCTATGTACTAAAACTATCTTTCTTTTATATATGTATTGACTATAAGGGTGAGCCCAGTTTCTAGTCTTGGCCCCCGCTCCTATCTATTTTTTAGAGGTGTTGTTAAATATGTTATGTATTGAGCCTTGACTCTCTTGTTTTGATATTTATGTTATGAAAGTTTCCCTTTAACCCCTTCTCCCTTATTCCTAATCTAAGTATGTTGTTTAATTGCTTCTGCTATCAATGATATGTAATGATATGTTAAGAGGCTTGTTTGGGTCCCTTCGAGTTCCTCATTCGTCGGGTCACATTTAGGCCCTAGACTTGGGTCTTGACACTGATGGTCATGTCTAATAAGCTCAATCATATGGGTGTGGTCTACCACACTTTGGAAAGTGCTCCCTACCAGGACAAATGAAGTTGTGGCCTCCTGAAGATATCCTGTCAATCCCTTGGCAAAGCGTCGAATCCTCTCAAACTCTGGGGATGCTAGATAAGACATACATAGACAACTCATGAAGTCTCGCCTCATAATCAGATACTGACACAAAGCCCTACTACAGTTTGTCAAACTTACCTTGCTGGTTATTTTAGGTACTATAAGTCATGAACCTCTCTAAGAAAACCTCAGGAAACTGATCCCAAGTTATAGTTGGTGATCCAACTCGTCTACGAGCCAAAAATGATCTCCACCACTACTTGGCTAAGATAATGAACTGATGGGAGGTATAAGCAACTCTATGTGACTCAAGAATAGACAAATTACACAACCATTCCTAGCACTCTGAGAGATAGTCAAGCCCTGTCACCAAGCGTTCCATCAAATCTAGGAGGAGCTAACCAAACAAATATCTTGAAACTCTTTTGTTCAGTAGTAGACATAGCAAGGCTAATAGAAGCTAGGGGCACTTGGGCAGCTCAGTAGATAAACCATGAAACTGTGAATCAGTACTTGGTCGAGATGTCTGAGGCAGAATGATAGAATCCATAGGAGGATCCCCTGGGGCTGATGAAGGATCATCATGAATCATAGGTGGATTAACTTGTATTTTAGAATGTCCAGTTGGCGTTGTAGAAGCCGGTGCATCAAGAATTACAGGAGTTAGAGAAGCTCCCTCAAGTCTGGCCAATGCTCGTAGAAGTAGGTCCTGAACTAAGCACATACTATCAGGGGTTGATGATAGAGAAACAGGGTCTATGGGTCCCTCTAACTCATACTCAGGACCTAGTGAAGCTTCTTTAGCTTTTTCTCTGGGCGAAGCTGCCCTTTAGCACACCCACAACCCGTAGCCCTACCACGAGCCCTTTACAACCACGGGTGAGGGCCACATCAGCAGGCTCGAGCTCGCACATCCACCGTCGGGCTCTAGTCATTAGCGTCTATATGAAAGGAGTAGATTATATATATTCAAACCAATTGATATGAAGAAAAGCACAAAGGAAAACAAGACTGAAATCTTTTCCTATCAAGTGTCCTGTAGCCTCCCGAAGATAGGTATAGATGTCTACATACCGATCTAGGAGACTCTACCATACACCCTACTCTTGACTCACCAGTCCAATGAACCTAGAGATCTAATACCGAACTTAACATGACCCAGAATTGGATTCCGACTAAAGAAAATAAAACCAAGGTAAAACAACCACAACACTTAACTTAAAATTCCAAAATTTGGAGTCATGAGTACAAGAGGCTTCAAGTAGTATGAATGAGTAAATACAAAGATATCTCAAAAAGTAAATATGTAGTCTGATCTAGATGACAACAAAAGAAGTCTCAAAGAAACAACAGTGACTCAAAGTTTGAGCCTTGCTGCTGAAATCTAGTAATGATAAGAAAATTCTGCTCAATAAGATCAACTACCATGTGGGAGTCCCTGTGTTCGATCTGCATGGAGGAAACATATTAGGGGTAGGTAAAAATATACCCAGTAGATTCAACTGACTGGGTAGGAGAAATTGGATAAGCATTAATAATTAAGAGCTCGTATTACCTGCATTGAAAGGGTTAGTACACAATATTTACATAAAATTATAAGAGCAGTTAAAGATAGCAAGTATAACCAATGATGCAATGCAAATGAGGTATATGTATGCAATGTATGTGGTAGAATCACCACTGTTGCACGGCTGGTGCACACATCTACCGAGCTAAAGCTACTAGGTAGAACCCAAGAGGCCTCGCAGACCATATACTGAAATCTCTTAAGTGTCACAATATCTCAACCTTGTCATATCCTCATGGTCAAGGGGTTTAAAAAAGTGGTATAATCTCTCTCTTTCCACCTCCGTGTGGTTAAGGGGTTTTAGAAATTGGGGTACAATATCTCAAAAGTGGTGCATCTCACCCTGCCACCTACATATGGTCAAGGGTTTTATAAAAGGTGGTATAGTATCTCAATCTTTTCCATCTCTATATGGTCAAGGGATGGTATAGATGCAGTATAATATAAATGCATGCTAATGCCAAAAATCAAGGTATATAAGAACAATATAATAAGAATATGGATAAATAACCATCATAGAACAAGGGAAATAATGTTGTGTCACAACTGAAACCACAAGTCATTACCATGTCTCAAAGCACCACACTTTCACCAATAGCTAAGTATATCGATAATACCAAACTTCGCAAGCCCTCGACATGTGAATATAAGTCCCAAAAGTACCTCAAATACTATCAATTACCACAAATTTCCCAAATAACATCACGAGTCTCATATTATCAAACAACATCCAAAAGTGTCCCAACTATCAAGGATACATCTTAATTTGCAAATAAATTCACAATCTACTCCAGTTCCAATATAACCGATGCTACATTCCACCAAAATATCATCATACTAATCAAGTTACTCATGAAACAATCCAATATCTTACAATTATCACATAAATATATCTAATAACTCAAATCCAATCCAAAAAGATTAGCCGAACCTACCTTGATGTCAAAATCGCACTCAAACTAAGCTTCTAGACAATAAAAGCCTCAAAAATGATCTTGAATCAATCAACCACTATCAAGAATGGATAATATGCATCGAGAGATTAATTTTGATACCCATATTGGCATAAAATGGACTTAGGGAAAAATGGTCAAAATTAGAGCAAACACTTAAGGTTCATGGATCTGGAAATTGACTAGAAATTATGATTCTACAAGAGAAAAAAAGTTCATAGCTGAATATTCTACTAAAAGTGAGCTCAAATTGAAAGAGAAATCAATTTTTAAAGTTTCCAAATCACAGACATGGAAAACTCAATTTCAAACATTCAAAATCATGAAATTCTAGAGAGAAAAAATGCAAGACAAAAAGTAATGAAAATTAATTAATTTGAGATTAGAAACACTTACCAAAAATGTTTCTCCAAAAATCTCTCTCAAAAATCACCCAAGAAAGCTTGAAATTGTCCAAAATGGGGTAAAATGATTTTTTTTACGACCTTAAACTATTTAGGTATAAAACATTCTTCGCAAATGCGGAACGAGTCTGTGAAGGTGGAGAGAAAAAGAGCCAGAGCTCCGCGAATGTGGAAAAGTCCTCCGTGAATGCGGAGATCAACAAGGATACACTCCGCGAATGCATACCCTACCTCTACAAGCGCGAAGGTAAAAAATACTAACCCTCCGTGAACGGGGAGAAGGGTCTATTCAAAACTTGATTCACATAAACTAGACATGAATCCTTACCAGAAATGGAAATCCATACTCAATGAAACTATCAGAATTTGATTCTGAGGTCTCCCCGACCCCGTTACTGATAAGACTCGTTAAAACTAGTCAAGACTAAAAATACCAATACTATCCTCCAAAATTCCAAAAGTTACAACAAGACCATTTCTAAAGTTAGTTTCACCATTCGGAACCATTGGAACTGTCAAAATGTCGATTAGAGCTTTCAAACTCCAAATGTTTATCAATGTCAAACTTAGGCTCTAGAATCAACCACAAATGCAAATTTAGGTCCAAAATCTTTGTTTTAACTCCAAATTCAGTTTCATAACTTCTTCTAGACCAGGTCTGACATTCCAAAACTAATGAAATCAATAGGTTTTTGATCCGACACTCGAAACTTGAAATGATACAAAAACACACTTTTGTAACAACTTAAGATTCCAAAAATGACAAAACTCATATTTTCCACTGTTAAAACATAAAATCTCAATTCCAACCACACAGATAGTTCAAAATAGGTCCGAAGCAACTTATGAATGGGCAAAATAATAATTTTTATAGATAAACTCAAAAATGACCAGCAAAGTCATTACAAAATAACTGCAATACACCAGTATGGACATTAACTAGGGAAATTAGGATTTAAACCTAAGGGAATTGATTAGGGTAGGGGTAGTTAATTAAATGCTTCTTTAACCTATGTTTCAAAAGGAATTTTACATGTTTAAATTGCCTAGAATGGTTAAGTTTTAAGTGAGTCCTGAAATCACGAATTATAAAAGTCTTTTATGAATCATGGTTTTATCCACGATCCATAATTGTTCCTTGTAAATGGACTTCAAAAACCTTTAAACTCAAGTCTAATGGGATGAAACCTATGTATGACTCATAATTCGTCCTACTATTCATAGATAGGATTCCTACATATGCAAACAAAGACCCTGCAACTATGAACCTCTTTTATGGGTCATAATTTAATCTATGACTCATGAAAGGCATCCATAGTTTAGGTTCAAAAAACCAAAAAAATATTGGTGTGGAACTACGAGTGGTCTTTATGGATTGTAGTTTAATTTATGACCTATAAATAACTACTTGTAGTCCCTAAATTAGAAAATCCAAATGTAATTTTTGTAATATAAGTTTTCATTTTTAGTTTGTATTGTATACTAACAATTTTTTAAGTATGATGTATCTAAAATGTACTGGTCACAAACAAGTGGAGGCTCGGGCTCTTCAATAATGGCTTAAAGATAAGGCTTTGAAGGAGGAGCAAAGTGGGTTCGAGGATCAGTTAGACATCAGCTTGGACAAGAGAGTTGAGCCTCGATATATGAAGGTACAGTCCAAGAAGATTATACTAGCCCAAACACCAATTATCATAACACCACCTCCCAGTCTAATGAGGGCAGTAATTTTAAGGCCACTAATTATGAGAGTATATAAGTCAGTGAGTCGGGATCCGAGGTGGAGTCACAGTCTGACTCTAGCTCTGCTTTCGGCTCCGATTCAAAGTTTAGATTTGGTTCTTCCACACTAGCCCAAGTACAGCTAGTCTAAGTATTTGAGAAACCTCATAGATGGTGTATGACCAAGATGTTTAAGATATACCAAGAGGATGTCACATAAAATGATAAGGGCAAGTGCATAAGAGCCATCATAGAAGAGCCTTGGATCCTAACATCGATTCTTGATGTAGTCCCTGAGATCAAGAATTCATTTACCCAACAAAATTTTTAGAGGATGGTAATCCCATCAGTCAAATACAGTCCCAATATTATTTAAGAGTTCTGAGCCTCCTATGCAGCCACAGTCTATAACATACAGTTGTAGAAGGCCAAGGCGATTATGTAGCCTCCACAATAGAGTACCTTGGTTTAAGAGGTAAGGTTGATATATCTAAGTGTACTATTTGGTGCTTACTATGTGGATGGGATTCCCAAAAACCATCTTACACACTAGAGTTTGATCACTGCATGCATCTTGCATATGATCAAAATGTCATACGAGATTTGGCTTAGAGGTCCGGTCTATTGAGATGGGTGGCAAAAAACATAGCTAAGGAAGGTTTTATTGCCGAGTTGGTGGATGGATAAGTCCTGATCAAGAAGACTAGCCTAAATTTTGCAGCCAAGTTTTGGTGGGCCATGGGGCGATCCTATTTATGTATGAAGATGGTAAACATACCTTGAACCTACATCGCGGTATTTTGGTAGCCAGCATCATGGATTCTTATGACCTTTATATTGCTCACTACATACTTGAGGAGATTCACTAGCGATCCTGCTAGTGGTCCATGATGATCCCATGCTCATAGCTTATACATAGGTTGTGCATCATTTCTGATGTACACATTATATCGAGCGTCAATCAATTCGTTGAGGTGTAGAGGATCTAGGATGTTGGCTTGATCAAAGTCGATGAGAATTTGATTCGCTCCTAATTGAGTACCGCTGCCAACTGTGACATTACTAGAGATATTTGTAGGTCTGACTACTGCACAAAAACTAAGCCAGCTACTTTGAAGGGGGGCCACCTACTATAGAGTCAACTAAGATCATCCCCACACCCACTAGAGGTTGTACCTTTATGTTCCCAGTCCTTAGGCATGGTTTATGTTGCTATTGAGTTATTATAGATTTTGGTGCAGCGGCAGACACAGACTGAGTCTTAGTTAACTTAGTTATTTCAATAGCTCAAGCCTTGGGTTTGAATAGAGCTGTCAATATGAGCTGGCCCACCCCATCCGGGCTAGCGAATACAGGCTTTGAAATTTGATAGGTCAGGCCGAGCTAGCCCCTATTTTTATGGGCTAGAAAATAGTCAGCCCAACTTATTAGTAGTGGACTACGAGCCTTGCCAGGTCACCACACATTTTTACTAGTATCTTTTTAATAAATTTTTAAATTAAATTATAATTTAAAAATATTAAAACAAATAGCAACAAGACTATATTACATAGTATTAATGTTACTATTACTCCCTTCGCCCATCTTTTCTTGTCCACTATACTATTTTGAGATATCCAACAATACTTGTCCATTTTACAAAATCAGGAGATAATTTTACATTTAGTTCCTAGTTTGCCCTTATCATTAGTTATAGTTATTTTCTTGTTACGTTTTTAAAAATACTGCAGTTATTATATTAAAAGGGTGATTTAGTAAAATTCCCCCTATTATTTCTTAACCCTAGTCAAGTCAATAAGGGACAAGTAAAGATGGATGGACGGAATACATATTATAAAAACATAATTTGTATCTAAATTTTAATATTTTAAAATTTTTAAATGAACTTTGAATTTAGAATCTTGTTATTATTAATACTCTACTTTTATTTTTATTATTATTTATTTTTTAGTTCGGCCAATGGGTCGGCCCAACCCATATTGCAAAAGCTCTACAAATCAGCAGGCTTATGTGGGCCAGGCTAATTTTTAAAACGGGCTCCAAAAATCAAAGCTTAGCCTTGCTAAATCACGGGTTAGGCCAGGTCGACCCAACGAGCCTAGCCCATGTCGATAAATCTAGGTTTGAAAGGTAATAGCTGAGTTCAAGAACTGCATGACAGAGTAGCATCAAGCTGAGATGGATGAGAAAGATAATCATACTCATTAGGAAATTAATGCCTTCGAGTGGAGGATAGAGGAACTCCTTAGGATGATTTCAACCCTGGACATGGACAAGATCATATCATAGATTTAGCATCTTAAAACGTACATAGATGTAGCACCAGCACTAGCACCAGTATCACTTCTTATATCTCCAGCTTGCCATCATTAGTGATGGATTTATTGAATGATAATTCCCCTGCATCGGTCTCTGAGAAGAGGCCATGATTTGGTGATAATACCTCTGAGATATATGTGAGACGAGCTCATAAAAGATAGTGTTATTAGTTGTATCCAACCACAGGTGTTGTTATTGGATGAGCAGCTTAGGCAGGAGAGAGAGAGGCAGCAGGGCAGAGGTGTCAGACCTTTATTAGCTACATAATAGGAGGTCACCCGAGATGAACTGTGTTTCTGGATAGGTTGGGGGTATTCATGGGCCTCGATGAAGTTTGAGTAACCAAGGCCCATATCTATAAAATTATGGAGCCAGTAAGGTTTTCTTTCCTTTGTTCTCTCCTTAAGGACCTTTACTTTCTATTGAACTGGCATGTTTATGTTGTTAAAGTAGTAATAGTAGCATTATATATTGAAATATATGGCATCTACTACTTTGATGTGAAAAATGATACCCCTCTACGTTGTTTTGATTTGTTATGTGATAGTTGATATAGTAATCATGTAGGATCTTTTAATGACATTACGGGTATTAGTGACATTACTGGTATTAATAGGACAAGGCTAACTTAAGCTTAAAAAACATGAACCAGATACCTAGGTTGATAATGTAACACAGTGCCATGAGAGTATAAGAGTATTGTATTGTTCATATGCTTTGCACAAATCCAAAACTTACCCCTTTAGTTTGTAATAAGTCTGTAGGATAGTTGGTTAGGAAAGGATCCCATTTAGCCTAAATAACCAACCAAATTGCAATATATGATCTCTTAATTCAAACTTTTGAGCCTTACATGTACTCTTTCATTGTAATACCCAAAGTCACATTCCCCACTATCAATGTTAATCTTCACTTTGGCCCTAGTCCCAACTTGCACATTGTGCACCTCAACTCAAGAGAAATGCTTAAGCTGAGGGTTGCTACCAATAGTGACCCCAGCTCATTGCAAGACAATGTACACTTCAACTCAAAAATATTCCTAAGTTGAGGGTGGCTACTATTATCTAAAGCAAAAATAATGGGGTATGGAATATGAGAGAGTAGTGTAAACAAACAGGAGAAGAAAAACATGATGTGAGATGAGGATCAAAGAGAAAAAGTAAGAGAATGAAAGGAAAAAATGAGAAAGAGTATAAATAATCAATGTCAAAAGCACAGTACCACACCTAAGGTTCTAGGAAAATGTAAAAGAAGGAGCAAACAACCCATGATTAACAATGTTAGGTAAGATAAGTCTAAGTAATGCAATGTCAAGGAGGGCAAAAGTAGTCATTAGTCCAAAAATATACCGCTCTTGTCCCCAAGCCTATTTTATAAACTGACAAAGTTCTATATTGATCCTAATTTGACTATTTTGAAAGTCACGGTATAGAATATAAAAACAAGTCTATGGTATTGTGTGTGCAACATGTGAATTTCTTTTGTGAGTGTTTAATTAGTTTGAGCATTGATAGAAAAGTTAAAATGTGCGTAAAAAGGGACTTCTTTGTTGTGAGGGCACTTGAGTAGCATTGTTGATTCTAGACTATCTTGGTGATTGTTGTGTCATGACCTAAGCCTAGGGACTAGACGTGACAAGGAAATTGGGAACCTGAAGGGATCCCAAACAAGCCTCTTAAGCATACATAGCATATCCTTGGTGTCGTGGAAGCATAAAAGAGCAGTAACCATATAGCACATAATTTCGAAGGAAAGCGGGGATTTGGACTCATGCTATGGGAATGTTGTAGGAAAGAGAATAAACATGAATCACACAGCAAATAAGTGTAAGTGATAGGTAAGTATGACCCACGCTATAGGGCATTTAGGGACTTGGGACTTCCATCTTGTTCACACAACAAACATTAACCATAAAGAGGGGATAGGTACTAAGGGAAAACTCCAAAATACATAAACATAATAAGAGTCAAGCTCATAACATACAATCTCTGTCTCCAACAATACCTCTAAATAAGAATGGAATGGGAGCAAAGACATCTCCCGGGCTCACCCTCAAGGATAGTATCCAAAAATAGAGTAGACTAAATAAAAGCATGAAAGTAAATGGATGTTGTCCCTGAATGTGGAGGACCAACCAAAATCAAGCCTTCACCGAACTTATTAACCACATGGAGGAGGACAATGGAAAGAAGCTCTGCATCCAACATGGTTAGATCATACAGGCGAAAAGTATGCATTAGTACTTGAAATGTACAAAGTACGCAGGGTGCAATGCAACAAGGAACACAAGCCATAATAATTAAGATGCATAATAATAATCAATAGACATAAGCTTAATAATACATGTATAATCAATTGTTAAGTTAAAACATGCATGAAGATAGTCAAACTTGCATAATATATCATACATATGTGGGAGGAGACCCAAACCTATATATAGAAGACCAAGCGAGCTACTACTTGGAATTCTGATGTTCACTCCACACCAAATGAAGGAGTGGTCTAATTGTCAAGGTAAACTAAGTATGATACCATAAAGTGTAGAACTTATCTAGTTGGATCTACTAGTAAGGCCTATTTAGCGAAATAATATAAACCTATGATGGCAAATAGTTTAGAGACTAAGACTTTATATAAGGACTCTTTAGATTGAGCCCCCACCTTAAGCCACTTTCAGTACTAAGTCTAGTCCCATGAAATACTTGAAATAATCATAACTTTAATCGTAACTTGCATAACTTGTCAAAACATGATGTCATGGCATGAGTAGCTCATTAAAGTACTTGACCCCTATACGTGGGCATATACCTTATACTAAAGGGCAAAAACATGGCATAAACATGACTTCTTCTAGTAGGCATTGCATTACACATGAGGGTGGATATTGTATTGTGCTTGACCCCTTCTAGTGAGTTTTAGTTTGTACATGAGGGTAAAATAGCTATCATGATTGTACCCTTCATGTAGATATTATTTACTCACAAGAGGGTAGATTAGTATAAGGGCTCAAATTTTACTTACAAATCATAGGAACTTTTCATGAGATAATACATGCTTGGAAGCCCATAATTTATCATGACATGCTTGTCTTGTAATTCATGCAATAATCATTCATCAACATAAAAATCCTTGTCAAGTAAATTTAGTCAAACATGGTGGGCATATGTACATGTGCTTAAAATCATGCATTTCAAGAGTATAATGCAGGAAAGGAGTAAAATAAATTCATTTTAAAGTTATTCAAATCAACCCACCACCATTGTAATAAAACCCTCATTATTTAGAAATCTTACTTCAAGACACATAGTGAAAAATTAGTTAGTTTGAATCATTCTTTATCAATCCATTACAATAATATAATCTTCTTCCAAAATATGGACATGGGAACATGAAACTCATCTTATCAAGTAAAACCTTGTTAAGACTTCCTTAATACTCATATATAAAATCCACATGATATTTTACTTCATGATAATACACAAAAATAACCCATCATAGAATGCATAATAGTAACATCATATGCAAGAGTTCATAAAATACTCATAAAGATCATAAACTTCATGTAGTTGGAGAAGAAAAATGGTTGGACTTCTGGGAGGGAAGGTTCCCACAATGAAACCCATATACCCTGTCAACTTAATGAAGGGAAAATCTGATTTGGAGGTAAAGAAACCAAAACCCTAGCTTGCACTCTCCTTTAAAGACCATGAAGAACTTGGGAGGAGTGTTTTTTGAATGAGGAGGAATGAGGTAGATTAGGGTTGAAAAGGGATATTATGGGGCGTATTAGAGGCAAAACGACGTAGTATAGGGCTTAGGGTGTGAGGAAAGGGCTAAAATATCCTTTCTAAAAATGACTGGAAAGATTCCATGAAAGCTATTTTACAGACCGTTAGCCATTCCACGGCCCGTAGAGTGGGTCGTAAAAACTGGCAGCCTGATAGTGCTTCACTAAAATGGGCATAATATTTTTGTTCGACTTCCAAATGAGGTGAAACTAGTTGCATTAGAAAGATAATTTAAAGAGCTTTCATTAGGTAGGTCATACAGAATCTAATTCCATATGTTCTAAGAGATATGATGATTTGAAGTTGATACATATATGGGCTTATGCTACAACTTAGGTGATTGGAATCATTTGTACTTGACTTGATGAGAGAGGGGCTTGGAATTGTAATAGAGGTCATAGAGGATCTAGATGAGGTTGTTAAGGGAATAGAAAAGATAGGAACTTTCCTTATAAAAATCATCGGATAAGACCACGAGACCCATTTACGGGTCGTAGACTATTCTATGGGTCGTAAATGGGAGTTTTATCTGATAGACTTTCAGAGACCCCCTTCATTGATTCTCATTCCACGAGATGGTCTATAGCTCATAAAATATTTTATGGGTCATCTGAGGGGTGGTAGATAAAATCCCTACAAGTTCCCAATTTCATCAACTATTCCTCAGGTTCCACGAAACCTACAAACCGGAGGTATTCCCTTCTACTGCTCACAAGACCTCTCGTAAAACTGAAAATCAAAATTTTTCAAAGCTTATTTTCTTGCATTTTCCATACTATTCATGGGTGAGGTCTTACAATATCTCCCTCTTGAGAGCATTTATCCCCAAATGGGCTAGGGCAAGCTCTAAGGAACAAATTCATGCACCATATACAAAAATGCAACATATGCACCATTTAAAATCTTTAAAGTATGTTTCAAATAGCATTTAAAATGCAATATCAAAATCACATGACCATGCATAGATAAAATGAGAATGACATGCAAGGAGAAGAGGTTCTAAAATAGGAAGGATCATAGTATCCCAAGCTTGATTAGAGTGGAAGAGATAGAGTTATCGCTTTTTCATGTCCATTTCAACTTCCCTAGTAACACTGTGACCTATTGCTTCCTCCAAAGGACTTTGATAGATGTTATACCTCTATTCCTTAACCTCTTTACTTGTCAATTTAATATTTTCACAAAACTTCTTCATATGTCAAATTTCCCTCCACAACACTTACAACATCCAAAGGCACAATGGCATTTGGGTCACCTACGCACTTCCTCAACATAGACACATGGAATAAAGGGTGAACCAACTCCTTCTCGTTAGGCAATGTTAAGTTCATAAGCTACCTTACCAACCCATTTAACATTTATCAAGGACCCATAACCTTTGGGCTCAATTTATCCTTCTTGCCAAGATGAACAACACCCTTCATGGATGAGACTTTTGATTACACCCAACAAATATACCTCCTTCAAATCTCTATAAATCCCTCTTTTTTTAATCAAGGTGGATATAATAGGATGTGTTATATGCCTCGTTCAAAATCAAATCCTTCAAGCCATCAACATTTTGTACACCCAACCTACTCTAGGTGCCTAAGAACACCGTCTCTCCCTTGGGAGAAAACCTCTATCTTGCCATCCTTTACCAATACTTTTAACTCTAACAAAGTGGGTCAATTCCTGCTTAGATTTGACCTCTTCAATCAAAGAAGGGTTAGAACAGTCTAGAACCACCATTCCTCCATATTTTGGACTCATCTATCCTAACTCCCAACTTAGCCAAACAATGAACTTCCTTTTTCTTGAGATTCTCTTTGACTCCCTCACCTTATGCCACATGCCCAATGAATGCAACTTCTTTTAATCATAGCCCATATTTATCAAACTTAGCAAACAACTTTTCGTCCTTAAAGGTTTGCAACACAAACCTCAAAAGCCTAACATGCTTCTCTTCACTCTGTTAATAAATCAAAATATCATCCATGAACACCACCATAAACATGCCACGGTAGGGTTTAAAGATCCTATTCATGAGACCCATAAATATCGCTGGTGCATTAGTTAAGCCAAATGAAATCACCATCTCGTCTAATAGGTGTCCTTCTTACTTACAAACAACACTATTGCACCTCTTGGTGACTTGCTAGGCCTTGTAAAACCCTTTTCCAATAAATCCTTCAATTGATCCTTCAACTCCTATAATCCCACCAGGGTCGTACGGTTAGGGGAAAAGGAAATGGATTATGTATCGAGGAAGGGATCTATATCAAAATATATCTCCCTTCTGGGAGGGACACCCGAAAGTTCATCAGGGAGGATATCAAGAAACTGGTTGACCATTAAAACCAACTTAATAGGAGGGACTTTAGACTTGACGTCCCTAACTCTTACAAGATGGTAGTGCAACCCTTAGAAATCAATTTTTGGACCTAAGACAAGATATGAACCTACTTTTCACCGCCATATTATGACCTTCCAACCTAAGGACGGTCTCATTAGAAATTTCGAACATAGCCTTGCGGGTTCTACAATCAACAGAAGCATGATATATATGTAACCAATTCTTCTGAAGAATGATATCAAAATCTACCAGGTCAAGCTCAACGAAATCACAAGGCAAGATTCTATATAACATAGACACTAGACAACCCTCTATAGACTCTTCTAGTGATAATATGATTCAAATTTTTCACAGAATAATTTGGGACACACATGAAGCTTACCAGCAACAATTAGCATAATGAAAGAAAAAATGGCATCAGAATCCAAATAAACATAGACATTGTAATCATAAAAACATTTAACGTACCGGGTAAAGCACCATACTAAGTCTAGGGACCCTTAGAGGGGTATGGTTGAGATCAACGATGATCATCCTTAAAATTCTAAGTGACCCATGGACAACGTCTCAACTTATGATCCTTCGTACTATATCCCACGTAGGAGACGCTTGAATACCAACGCTCTCACCTTGATTCTTGGGAATAATAGCACCACCATCCTTGGCACCACCTTGTTCCTTATGAGTTTCGTGAGCACCATACCATAGAGGACGATCACCTTTACCTTTTCTTTAAGTATATGGAAAATCAGCAATTTTCTGGCCCATCTTGCTACACCAAAAGCATGCATCCATGTTTCTCAAACATGTGCCAGCATGATTCTTCAATATTTTGTGTGCGTAGGAGGATTTGGTGCATTATTACCATTGAGCTTAGCACATAGGAGTCTACCTTCAAATTAAGCCTTGTTCTCCCTTCCTCGGAGGCCACAGGATCATATCTCACCTTATGTCTAATACCGTCACACTTGAAACAACCCTCATGGTTGTCCAAACACTTTTCTTGATGCTTTTTACCACACCATTGACAAATGGCAAAAGGGAGCCTTTCCTTTTTATGCTTGTGCATCGGTAAACTAGTAGAAGATGAGGCACCATCAATTCGGGCCCTCTTATCCTTCCCCTCCCTTCTCTTACCATTTGCAATTCTGGGGGTACCTGCTTGTTGGTTTAGTTGAGTCATTACAACTTTGGCAAATAGCCATAGAGCATTGCAGATCTCCACATTTGATATGTCATTATTGGCAAGTTGATCCTCAAGCAAGGGACGGTTACCATCTCGTCCACCATTCAGAATAGCTGGAGACATATTCTGAAATGTAACATATAGGAATTAGAAATAAACCTAAGATAATTTAGCTCTATCACACGACACAGATCATGAAGAAGTGATTTATTTCCTAAAATGTTTCATAATCTCCCATTCATAGTTATGGAGCGCTTCAATACCATGGATAGGAATCTACTGGACGCGGTGAGTTGGATTTTCTGAGGAATATTTACAACCCTAGTGCTTTGATACCAAGCTTGTTATGACCCAATCCTAGGGCCTAGATGTGACATGGCGAATGGGAACCCAAAAGGATCCCAAATAAGCCTCTTAAGCGTGGATGCACATCCTTGGTATCGTGGAAGCATAAAAGACCAGTAAACACGTAGTACATAATTTCTAAGAAACCCGGGGCTTTGGGCTCACCCAATGGGCATGTTGTGGGAAAGAGAATAACCATGAATCACATAGCAAATAAGTCTAAAGGGCAAGTAAATATGACTCACACTATGGGCTATTTAAAGACTTGGCACTTCCATCTTGTCAATACAAGAAACATTCACCACAAAGAGGGGACAAGGTACTAAGGGAAAACTCCAACAATACATAGATATAATAAGAGTCGAGCTCATAACATACAACCTATGCATCCAACAATACTTCTAAATATGAATGGGACAAGGACCAACACATCTCCCAGGCTCACCCTAAAGGATAGTATCAAAAAATAGAGGAGTCAAATAAAAACATGAAAGTAAATGGATGTTGTCCCCGAATGTGAAGGACTTACCAATATCAAGCCTTCACTAAACCATTAACCACATGGAGGTGGAAGATGGAAAAAAGCTTTGATTCCTACATGATTAGATCATGCAGCCAAAAATTATACTTTAGTATTAGAATGTACTAACTATGTGGGGTGCAATGCAATAAGGAACATAAGCTATAATAATTAAGATGCATAATCATAACCAATAGCCATAAGCTCAATATGACACGTATAATCAATGCTTAAGTTAAAACATGCATGAAGATAGTCAAACTTTCATATTATGTCACACATATGAGGAAGGAGACCCTAACAAAAATATAAGACCAAGCAAGGTACTACTTGGAATTCTGATGTTCACTCCATACCAAATGAAGGTGTGGTCTGCTTGACAAGGTAAACCAAGCTTGACCCCACAAAGTGGAGAACCTATCCTAGTTAGGTCCACTAGTAAAGCCCATTTAGGGAAATAATATAAACCTTTTGTGGCACATAGTTAAGAGACCAAGACTTTATATAAGGACCCCTTGGGTTGAGCCCCCACCTTATGCCTTTTTCGGTACTAACTCTAGTTCCATGAAATACTTTAAATAATCATAACTTTAATCATAACTTGAATAACTTGTAAAAATATAATACCATGCTATGAGTAGCTCATTCAAATACTTAACCCATACACGTGGGCAAATACCTTATACTAGAGGGTAAAAACATGGCATAAACTGGACCCTTTCTAGTAGGCATTGCATTGCACATGAGGGTGGAGATTTGTAATATGCTTGAGCCCTTCTATTGAGTTTTAGTTTGTACGTGAGGGTAAAATAGTTATCATGATTGTACCCTTCAAGTAGACATTATTTACTCACAAGAGGGTAGAAGAGTATAAGGGCTCAAATTTTACTTACAAATCATAGGAACTTTTCATGAGATAATACATGCTTGAGAGGCTATAATTTATCATAACATGATTGTCTTATAATTCATGCAATAATCTTTCATCAACATAAAAATCCTTGCCTAGTAAATTTAGCCTACAATTTATTATAACATGCTTGTCTTGTAATTCGTGTAATAATCTTTCATCAACATAAAAATTCTTGCCAAGTAAATTTAGTCAAACATGGTGGGTATATGTACATGTGCTTAAAATCATGCATTTCAAGAGTATAAGGCAAGAGAGGAGTAAAATTAATTCATTTTAAAGTTATTCAAATCAACCCATCACCATTTTAATAAAACCCTCATTATCTAGATATCATACTTCAAGACAGAGTGAAAATTAGTTAGTTTGAATCATTCTTCATCAACCCTTTACAATAATATAATCATCTTCCAAAATATGGACATGGGAACATGAAACTCATCTTATCAAGTAAACCTTGTAAGACTTCCTCAATACTCATTTAAATTCATAAATTCCACATGATATTTTGCTTCATGATAATGCACAAAAATAACCCATTATAGAATGCATAGGAGTAACATCATATGTAAGAGTTCATAAAATACTCATTGAGACTCGTAAACATCATGTAGTAGGAAAAAAAATAATTGGACTTGTGAGTGGGAAGGTTCCCACAATCAAACCCTCATACCTAGTCAACTTAATGAAGGAAAAATATGATTTGGAGGTAAAGAAACCAAAATCGTAGCTTGTACTCACCTTTGAAGACATTGAAGAACTTGGGAGGAGTTTGGGACTTAGAGTATTTTTGGAATAAGGAGGAATGAGGTGGATTAGGGTTGAATAGGGCTGATATAAGGTAAATTAAAGGCAAAACGACGAGGTATTGGGCTTAGGGTGTGAGAAAAGCACTAAATTACCCTTTTAAAAATTACGTGGATAGATTCCATGAAAGCCTATTTAGGGCTATAAGTCATTCCACGGCCCGTACAGTGGCTGTAGAAACTGGCAGCCTGACATTGCTTCACTGAAATGGGCATAAATATTTTGTTTGAACTCCAAATGAGGTGAAACCAGGTGCATTGGAAAGATAATTCCAAGAGAATTCATTTGGCATACCATACAAAATCTAATTGGATGTGTGCTAAGAGATGTGATGATTTGATATTGACACATATACAAACTCATGCTAGAACTTAGGAGGTTGGAATTGTTTGTACTTGACTTGATGAGAGACGGGCTTGGAATTTTATGAGGGGTCATGGAGGGGCTAGATGAGGTTGTTAATGGAATAGAAAAGGTAGGAACTTCCCCTATAAAAATCACTAGATAGGACCACGATTCCCGTTTACGGTTCATAGACTATTTTACAGGTCGTAGATGGGGGTTTCATCTGATATACTTTCAAAGACCCCCTTCTATGATTATCATTCTATGAGATAGTCTACAGCTAGTAAAATATTTTATGGGTCATCTGAAGAGTCGTAGATTAAATCTCTAAAAGTCCCCAATTTTACCAAGTCTGCCTCAGGTTTCACAAAACTACATATGGGTCGTTTCCCTTTTACGGCTCGTAAGACCTCTCATCAAACTGACAGTTAAAATTTTTCAAAGATTATTTTTCTTGCATTTTCTATACTCCTCGTGGGTGGGGACTTATATGTTTATTGTGTATGTAGCTTTATCTGTCAAAATTATTCTGCCATTGATTGATCCATATGTATTTACTTGATAAAATATTGAATTGTTCATTGATGATTGAAAAGTTTTCTGAGGGTGTTTTGTGTTGATTGTGACGTGATAGAGGTCATGCAATTTATGTAAGAGGTGACTATCGTTTATGCTTGTGTTAGATTGAGTCTGTCTCTTGAAAACAAGCAATGATATGAAATTAAGTGTGTTGATATCCCACCAAAATACAACACTTTTGTTGTTTAAAACTTAAGATTTTTTATATTCTCTAGTGCATTTTGTTGGATTTGATGTGTGTATTTTCTGTTTTGGAGGAACTTGGAATCCAGCATGATTTTTGTTAAAGTTCAGAATTGTAGACTAGTTTAGGGAATTTATGAGTCAAAGTATAAGTGGTAGTTAATTTCACTGGCCATAGATAGAGTTTGTACATTGAATCCAATGCATATGCAAAAAAATAAAAACTACGAGCCTATAGTATGAGTCTTGTCTGTGATTATGGATCGTAGATCAAAGTCATATATGGAACATCGAGTGCTATAATTTCCCAGTCAAAATCTAAAAGCCTTAGACCACGACATGCAGATTGTTTGACTATTAATAAAAATATATTCATAGACTAAATCCAATAAATGCTGAAAGAAATCACGAGTAAAGACCGCGAGCCCGTAAACCAGTTTATGACCCATAAATGGGTTCATGGAAGTTACTGAATTCAATTTTTCTAGTTCATTTTGAATTGATTTTTTATGTTTATATATAGGTTTTTAGGTTTTTTCTTTACATGTAATGACCTATTTTTCAGTTTACACTCAGTTTAACATTGTGAAGCCTTAGCTTTTTTTATTGGTCATAACTTTTGGTGATTCTTCAATTGGGATTTCGATTGAATTTTTTAGATTTTTGTCTACTCTAACTGTGAGTTTATGATGAGACTTATAAAGTCTATCATCGATCATCATTTTACGAACATGAATAGCTAAACTCACAACTAAGATTATGGGAATCATGAAGAATTAACAAAGCAAAACCTAATAATTACTAATCCTTGGATAGTTTGCATACATATATTATTTATATCTTTATTTTGATTACTTTTAAATGGAGGCCTACGTTAGAACTCATCTTATTCTAACTTGTCAGACCAAAGGCATAACGAATGGAAAAATGGATAAACAATAGAAATTTTCACATGATTACACTCATCTAATCATCCTGAACAGACCAAGAGATAGCTAAATTTGGCACCATGGTAAGGGTTATTCATGCATATACCCGTAGACGGATCAAGTTGGATGGTAAAATTTATCTATTTGTCGAACCAAGGACTTAGGAGAATATAACTTACTATTTTTACATGTCACACAAAAGAAAGACTTACTATTATAACATTATACTACGTTATGAATTCATAGAAAACACAAAACCCTAGTTATGTACTTTCATTTATTTTGAAACGACCCCAAAAAGTACCTAAAAATGTATTTCGGAATGATCAAAATTTTAAATTTCATAAATCTCAAAATCCATGCGTGATATTAAAAATCTAACTTCATATTCTTTTTCAGGGGGTCAAAATTAGGGGGGAAGGGTCTAACCACAATTTTAGAACAATCAAATCACAAGTTCAAATTTCCAAAATTTCAATTTCCAGAGATGATCTGCGACAGCACCGCGACACGTAGTTGTCTCAGACATGTGTTAATTTGGCCTCTACAATAGGTCCCCTATGTATTTTGTTGCCAGTAATTTCTATCTCTGTCTAAGGCTTTGGGGTCTTGGGCCTAAGTGTTCCCAACTATGTTTTTATCTATACTTAGCCTTATTTCACCCTCATATCATACTAAACATTTTCCGATACTCACTAAAACACTTAGCTATATTTTCACTCTCAAATTCAAGTCCCAAACCCTCATCCCAAGCTAAGGTTCTCCTTTTCACTCAAATAGCATGATTTAAAGTTGATTTACAAATGGGTCTTTCTTATTATGAAATTCACTGCGCACTATGTGTAAGCTATATGAAATTGTGAATATTTTGCTATATTTTGAGCTATAAATCTTTGATCTATTGTAAGATTTGAGGAGGGGTTTTGATGTATGTTGCTTGAGTGTGTTGCAAGGTGTTGATTGATGGTTTTACAATGGATTTTAC
>JAABOM020096763.1:0-27346 GCA_011800125.2 Solanum clarkiae
TCAAGTTAAGAAGCTAAGAAATAAAGAAATAGCTTCAGTAAAAGTACTTTGGAGAAACCAGCAAGCAGAAGAAATAATATGGGAGGCCAAGGACATGATTAAATCAAAATACCCTTACTTATATGAAGATAGAGAGGATGTCCAACATGCAAAATTGGGACACTAATAGGTACGTGTGATTAAATACCTAATGTGCTGTCAAAAGTTGGTGTAAGTAAAGATTTAAACTTGGTTAAGCTATCCAATTGTGCTAACATTCGAGGATGATTGTTCCTATGGGGGGGAGGATGTAACACTCCAAATCTTACAATACTAGTACTATGAAAATGAAGCATGATATGGTTTGGTCAAATTAGCTCCCATTTTTAAAAGTGCTTGAATCTCAAATTAGAGGGCGATATGTATGTCTAACGCTAAAGAGGGTCGAGTGTAAATAGGTGTTATGTCAAATTCAGGAGATCATAACCCTAAATAAAGTGAGAGAATTGAGGTGTTTGTAGGACTTAGGAAGCTAGCAGGTGAGTCACCTACTTGCTTAGCTTAAATTGCTAGCTAAACGGAGACGAGGACCGACGTCAAATTTATCCAAGTCCAATTACGGATAAAATCTGTGTTAAGGGTGGAACTTTAGCCCATATTTTACAATAGTAAATGGAAAATACTTATAGCCCAAGATGAATAATAAGAGGGACCAAGTACATCAAAATCCACTTGGCTAATTGGGCCCAAACTAAGTGAAGAGGAATTAAGAAAAAGCGCAGCCAAGGCCCATCAACTTTGAAACCCAATTACGCCCAAGTGAAAGGGCCAAGTTGTTGCATCACCACCTTGATAATATCAGGCTTAAACCACACAAGAAATTTGGCCAAAAGCTCCTTTAGAAAGTCTTACAAGTAGCACCTTTAAGTCATTCTTTACTTGGAAAAAAAATTAGCTTTCACAAACTCTCTCTACACATTCTTAACCTAGCTAAGCAGCCACAAGGAGACTTTAAGGATTCTTGAAGAAGCCCTACACCTTGAAGGTAATGGTAAGTAAGTTTACTTATGTCTTTAGTATGGTTTTATTATGAAAAACAAGAGACTATGTCGGTTATGTTTATGCTGAAATTATTGGACAACATGTGTTCCAAAAGTTGTTGTACATTTTCTTGTTTATTTGGAAACTTTTCTCTTTTTGGTTGGATTGATTATGAAGGGAGGCTACTGTTATTAATGAGTATTGTTTCTATAATGATATATAAAGACAACTGCACCACTTTTACAATTTGCAAAAGTGAGTTCTTATGGGATATAGCAATTATGTTCTTGGTACGAACTTGTGGGCTGAAGCATGGAAGGCTATTGCCTCACGTCCTTCATGACTGCTTTGGTACTGTTCTAAGACTGTTTTAAGACTATTAGTATGTATAGATTTGTTGAGGAGAGTTTGGGTAAAGTTGAAACAGGTTCAGGATTGTCGACGTCGAAATGTAGCGAAGGGATGTAACGTTATGCCGCCTATTTGTATGTTGTATAGAATTTTTATGAGCTGTTCTTTGTGGGTTGTTGTAAAACTATTGTGGCACTAAAACAGGCTGCATATGATATGTATATGAGCATGTGTATTAGAAAATACGAGTAGAGGCGGAAAGGTTGAAAGAAAACGCTCGGGTTTACAATTATATGTTTGTTGCCTATATGTTGTTTTTTTATGAGATTGGGCTACCAAGATGTATCTATTGGCTGCTAATGCTAGTTTTATTACCTACTATGTTGTAGATAAATATTTGGAGTAAGGGAAGTTTATCTCGAGGTAATAGCGAGGTCGTACAGCGAGGTGTGTAAGGCTACTTGATTTCGTATTATTTGGCATGAAACATAGATCCCTCCTTGGCACGTAAAGGCACTTACCAACTCTGACATAACTATTAATCATGTCTCAACTCTTTCACATGTTCATATGCTCCCACATATAGTCACCTTTAAATCTGCATATATACTTGGATACCAACATCCATGAATTTGTTCTACTAAATGAAGTTCATGTGTTGTGCTACCTCCTATGCATTTCATTATTTGTGTAACTTACTTCTTTCATTGTGGTGTTGTTTTTTGTAATTATTTACATGTCATATGTTGTATCTACAGTTCTATAGCTCCGATATTACGACCACCAAAAGAATCATCTCAAAGATAATTAAAAGATAAAGTAAAGTATATTGCTTATTGATAGGTGGTAACCGGAGGGGTGGAAGAATCACCTAGCCAGGGTCGATCCCATCATGGGGGGTAGCCCAAGGGGTTAAAGGAAAAGCCTAGCTAGGGCCGATCCCGATATAGATTTACCACTGATCAGTTGATCATTTGTATTACATATTATGCACAGATTATACAGTAAAGGTAAAGTAATAAAAAGAACATAAAGTATATGATCCCACAGTATAACTAAAGGTGGTCTCTTATCCTACACTAGTGCATAGTTCCATTTGAGTTGTTGCTTCATATACAGTATTTCCTGCCTTACATATTCAGTACATTATCTCGTACTAACGTCCCTTATGGGGGACCTGCATTTCGTGCTGCAGGTGCAGGTGCTAGTAGATCTCCCTAGTAGGAGTACAGGATATCCAGCTGTTGTTACCACTCCAGGTTTCTTCGGAACCTTGCGTGTCTAGAGCTTATATTTTGTGTTATACAGTTACTTGAGGTGGGGCCTGTCCCGACATTTATCAGATACTTTTCCTTATCTATAGGATTTGTAAACTATATAAAGTAAGGTGTGGTCATGTCTCCTACTTTAGACACCGTGGTCCCAACGGCCTAGCCATATGTATTTCCTTTTGGCTTGTTATTACTATTCTTATTCCTAAAGGCATGTTGAATATAGAAATCACTTATAATATGTATAGAAAGTGCATAGATACAGGTTCGTTCTCCCAGGCCTTATTGGCAATGGGTGCCAGTCCGCCTTAACGGGACTTTGGGAGTGACAAAATTCCAAGATTCAAGTTATTCCGAAGGGAAGGTATTAACACCCTTTACAATCCACAACCGTGGGTCTTGACTGAACTCATCTTTTTATAATTTAGAAGGAGATAAACAATATAACACAAGTATAATAATCATGAAAAGTATACAAAAATGACGTAAATAATAATATGAAAAACGACCTAATATTTGCCTAATGCGAACAATATACATAATAAATAAATAAATAAGTAAATAAAAAAGCATCTAGATGTACCTATAAAAACACTTAGTAAAAGTGTTAGTGGTGAATAAATATGAATAAAAAATAATATATAAATAATAAAATCCATCTTATATACATGGGAGGCATTGGAAATCAACGATAATTTCTTCATCGGCCATGTTTTAACAAACAATATATATATGTGAACTTAAACTAAAGATTGAAAATTGAAGTGTAACGACAATAACCTTAAACCAAATTCTTCCGTCTTTTTAAATAGGGAGGCCTCGAAATCTGACGAATTGATTTTTCATTGGCCAACTTTAAACAAATATTCGTCATGATAGTAAGTAGGGGAAAATATAAACAAAGTGAAAATGGGCAAAAATGCCTTAAAAATACAACCAGTGGATGAACTCGTCTAATCAAACAAAGCAAATATTAAAAAAAGAGTTGAAATCAATAAATAAGCATCAATACAGTTCATACGAAATGAATTAAAAAATGCAATAAAGGTGTTGGAATGCCTAAATCCTTTAAAAAAAAAAGTGAATCAACTAATAGCAGTATATGGATCAATTGAACAAGAAAAATAAAATGGGCAAAATGGAGTAAATAAGCTATCACCAAAGACCTGCACATAGTTCTAAAAACAAATACGTAGGCCTAAGAACAACTTCCCCGACAAAATCCTAAATATTCACCCAAGACAAATATCACAAGATAAAGAAAACAGAGAACCAATAGTTATAATACAAAATTAATGTCAAACTAAAGAAAAGAACAATATAAAGTTGGAATAATAACTTAAAAAGAATGACTAAATTATAACAAAGGAGGGAGCAAATTTATGAGAGATCATGCGTTTTTCTATATGGAAGTTCCTCCTATGTGTGTATCAAGTCTTTTGGATTCAGACAAAGGAGAAACTCTTTTCGTTAGACCACAAGGCCAGATATCGATGCAATAGTACTGGGAATACTCCCCTCCTTAGTATAGGTTTTGACTTGTCACTCCCATGAAATGACGCATATTAATCTGTAATATATTCTCTTCTTCACCCAATATATATATATATATATATAACTCATTAAATTTCTTAGAAGATGCCTGCCATCGATTTTAACAACATTAACAACAGCCAAACATGAATAAAAATAGAACAATAAGTAAAAAAAAAAAGTAAAAACACATGATAAAATATTTGGAAAAAATGAACTCCAACAACAAAATACTATAATATCACAAACATCAACCCCAAAATATACACAGTAAAATTAATAGTCTAGAATAAAACTAAATACAGAGAAGAAGTGAGTATGGTTACCAAAAATATTAAATCTGTCAGATCTGAAACTAGGAGAAAGGACCATCAAATTGAAAATGAACCTCGGAGCTTATCTGGTTGTTGGTTCTTTAGAGCTATGAAGCTTTTCGTGGATTAGGTAATATTTTGGTGGGGATTCGGAGGTGATTTTGTGGTGTTTTGGATTTTTTTCCGGTGGCTAATCGGGTCAGATTTTGTAGCTATTTTCAGGTCATTTGGGGCCTATTTTGTTGGAGTTTAGGGGTGGGTTTTGTCCATGGAGTGGGAGAGAAAAAAGGGGTTCTGTGGGATTTTCTGGTGGAGTTTTGGGTCATTTGGAAGGAGGAAATAGCTGATTCTATGTGGGGTTTTGGTGGTGAGATCTGGTGGTATTTGGTGTCCTTCCGATGGGTTTGAAAGGGGTTTTGGTCATGAGGTTTAGATGGAGAAATGAGTGAGGGAGAAAGAAGAAGATGGGTTGATTTAGGAGGCGGCTTGATCCTTTTGTGAGAGGAAAGAATTTTTAGAGTGGTTGATTTTAGGTGGGGTTTGGAGGTGAGATCTTGTGGTATTTGGTGTCCTTCTAGTTGGTTTGAGAGGGGTTTTGGTCATGGGGTTTAGATGGACAATGGGGTGAGGGAGAAAGAAGATGGGTCAATTTGGGATGTGGCTTGATCCTTTTGTGAGAGGAATAAATTTTTAAGGTGGCTGATTCTAGATGGGATTTTGGCAGTGAGATCTGGTGGTATTTGGTGTCGTTCCGGTGGGTTTGAGAGGGATTTTGGTCATGGAGTTTAGATGGAGAAAGGGATGAGGGAGAAAGAAGAAAATGGGTCAATTTAGGAGGTAGCTTGATCCCTATGTGAGAGGAAAGAATTTTTAGGGTTTCTTCATTATGAATTCTACTCTACACAGTATAAACAATCTAAAATTTAATGGGCTCAATTATGGACCAATTAATTATTCGCATATGATTTTATCTGGAACAAAAATAAATTATTACACTACATTAAAATACTAAAATAAATATGAATAAATATCATTAACTGTATATAAAAAATGCAAGTTAACACAAAATAATAATTTAATAAAAATAAATTAATATTTTAGACTATAATAAAATTTAACAATTAAAATTCAAAATTAAACCAATTAAAATCCTAATATTTTAAAACATAAAAAAATTAATCTAAAAAATCGTCAAAAAATAGTTTAAACTATTTTTAATATAACAACATAAAACTATGAATTTTTAGAAATATTGGGCCAAAATTGGGTGTCAATGGTTGGAATGGAGTTTGATGACTCATATAGTCCAATCCAACTGGTAAAATTGTGTGTTCAACCTGTGGAAATCAAATCTTGTAGAAATGCAATGTAAGGCTGGGTACAGTAGACTCTTATGATCTCGCCCTTAGCTTTATTGTACCAGACTTACCTTTTTATATAGTCCTCTCCAACTTAATTGGGAAATGAGACCTAGTTGTTTTGCTCAATTTGCTTATTTTACATCCAAGATTGGAATGAAATAGGTTAAAAGTTGGAATAGAGTTTTATGATTCATATAGTTAATCCAATTGATAAAGTTGCATGTTTAAATTATTGTCTTACATACCTGAAATTATTGACATATATTATTAAATAAGTCTCCAAGACTAGGATTTGGCACTCTAGTTTCCCTTATGCACTTCCAAGCAGAGTTATTTGAGTTGACACCATCACTAGTTGTGAAAACTAAAGATAATTTTTTGGAGGGACAAAATATTTAGATATTTAGTAGAACTCTCTAGAATTTTGTAGAGTAATATCTTTGATATTTGTATTTAGGAAAAATTTGGATAGTCTAGAACATTGGATATTTGAGGAGGATATTTTTAGAAGAGATTAGAATAATCTAGATTCTTTATCTCTAAAAATATCCCTGCACAGATACAAATAGGAGTGACCATAGTCATTAGTAATCAATCCAAATTGAAATCAATTCAAGAGTGTTTTTCCATAATTAGGTTTTTCCTTTTTAAAATCTTCCTTTTCCTTTCTAACTTCCTCTTTTTTAGTTGAATCCCCCGATCCTAGATAATGATCTTGTGCTATACAAAAGTTTTTTACTTAAAATTTTTCTTTTGCTATTCTCTACATGGTATCAACGTCATTCCATATATTGGCTTTTAAATTTATTTAAAAATTGGGTTGGCAGTTGATTCAACTGGTTTGTCCAAATAGATTTAAATGGTTGTGTTAATAGATAAGGATGGAGTAATTGGACCAGTACAATTACAAGGTATGAAAGATATATATGGAGTCATACCTTGTGGATGATAATTTATGGAATGTTGTTATGGAAGTAACACAAGTCCTCCTATGGCAGATCAAAAAATAGTTGTGCTTACAGAAAGTGAGAGCAGATTAATGCAAATGCAGAATTCATCCTAAAAATGTTCAATCTCCTCCAAATTATTTTTCATATTATAAAATGTAAATCAATGCATGAAATATGGAAGACCCTAGATTAGCTATTAAACAAAAAGAATGAAGCTCGGCTAGAGATACTAAAGAATGAATTAGTTAACAATAATATTCAAGGTAATAATTTTATCACCAAGTATTTTTTATTATTAAGAACTTATGCGGGTATTTTTAAATATTAAGAATTGCCATTCATGCTTTGAAACCTGGATATGTTCCATTTGTGATGTTGATTCAAGGATGGACTCAACAACTTCCTCAGAGAAACTGAGAATCTATTATCGTTGTAGGAATTACTAGCCAACAGTTGACTGTTGTATTTGTCAATGAAGGGGAAGAAAATTCTCTTGTATCCAACAAGAGAAACTTGAAGGAAAAAGTAAGAGGTTTAACAATTGATCCTCGGGTGGTTCAAGCTCACCTGAAAAGAAGGAAGAGCCTTTTAACTATTATGGCAAGATGCCTCTTGGTTGCTATTGGTGTGGCAAAGTACGACATATAAAAGATATTCTCAAACCAAGGAGAGTAATATGTCTCAAATTGAGTAAGCTACTGAAGAAGAAGATGGGTAGGGAAGGTGCTTAATAACTGAAACTCGAGCACTAGATGTCATGGCTTCCACCAATTTTAAAAGGGACTAAATCGAAGATTCAAAATATAATACTGTCAATCACATGGAGAAGCAAGACATTGATTTCACCAGTATGAAGAAAGAAACTTCCAAAATTATTCATATTGATAATATGATAGCTTCTATAAAAGAAATCAAAGAAATAGATCTTGAACGTGTAGTTTCTCAAAGTATATATGCTAGTAGTCATACGGAGAAAGCATTAAGGGAGATGTATTAGAACTTGAAGTCTTTGATACATTGTCAGTCATATCAAGGTCAATTGTTGACTTAGATAAAACATTGAAAGAAAATGGAGAAGTTGAAGATCAAACAACTGAAGAATTTAACCTTGAAGGACAAATTTTAGGGGAAAAGATGGATGGCATGATTTTTTAAACGCCCCAAAAATGCTCGAAAATATGCCTCAAAAATGCCCATAATTATAATTTCTATATATCTCAAAATTTGTGCATGATATCAAAAATTCAACTTGATATTCTTGATCAAAGGGCAAAATTGAGTGGAAAATGGATATAATCTGAACTTTAAAACATCCGTAGCGAAAAATGAATTACCGCCAACTTTGCAATTCTAGTATGGGTCCACGATACATCTGCAACGCAAACCCATTGCAGAAATATGTGTTTTGTTACCAGTTTCACTATTTTGGCCTAAGGCTTTGGGGCCTTGGTCCTAAGACCTCCTACGCGTAAAAACACATATACTAAGCCATTTTTCAACTATATATCACCCAAGACTTTCCCCAAAATCCACTCTAACACTTAGCCAAATACTTCATCTAAATTCATGTGACTCAAACTCATTTTTGGATCTCAAGAAATTCATTAAAACTTCAAGTTCTCACTCAAATCTTCATCAAGGAAATCCCCAAATTTGAGATATATGGGTTTCAACCATTGGATCTTTTCACCCATGGTGCCCAACCTTCTTTTTTATGTAAATTGCATATTTTCAAGTTGATTTATCTATGGGTACTTTTTATTATGAATTTGACTATGAACTATGTTGGAGTTTCATAAAATGTTGACTGTTTAAGCATGTTTTGGGCTATGAATCTGTAATCTATTATGAGATTTGATGAGGGGTTTCAATAAATCTTGCATGAGGGTGTTACCAAGTGTTGATGGGTTGATTTACATTAAGTTTTCTCGTATGATTTCACTCTTGAATTTCATGATTTTGGACTACCATTACACACCCACCAAGCATTTGATAAAATATCTGATTAGGGATTCTTGAGTTATTGATGATCTATTGTATGGTTTATGGGTCAAGTGAATTTATGATGATTAAGGGAATGTATATGGGTATTAAATTCATCTAAAGTACTTGTGGCATTGCAAGTGAATTGTTGGGCTCCCATGTTTGTTGTGTTCTTGGGAAATTGAGAAGTTCTTTCTTGATACTAGAATGTGATGGTTTGATGAGCTATTTTCATGACTTCTACCGAAAAGATTATATTGTAAGGTATGGATATTCTATAAGATCTACCGAAAAGGCTACACCGTAAGGTAGAATGACTCATGGCTCTTATCAAAAATATTATATCGTAAGGTAAGGATATCCTATAACACCTTTGAAAAGGCCATGCTGTAAGGTACAATACATGATTTCTATCGAAAAGATTATATCATAAGGTAGAATAATTCATGGCTCCTACCTAAAAGATTATATCGTAAAATAGGGGACGTCTTACACTACCTACTAAACAGACTATGTCGTAAGATAGGGGTATTGGTATCACTCTCCGAAAAGATTATACCATAAGGTGAGTGGGCGGCTAAGTGGCCCATCTCAAGCATGTTTGTGTAAGGTTTGAGCATATATATATTCCACATTGAATTTGTGTTCCTTGATTATAACTAAGCATGTTTTACTTCAAGCATTGATCATGTATGCCATACTAATATTACACTATATCTTACTTATGGTTAAGCATTTTGATTATGTTACCTATTACTTGTTGCATTGCATTCTACATACTTAAAACATTCAAACATACTAATGCATACTCTATGCATACATGATGTTACCATGTAGAAATCGGAGCTCCTCATGATCATCCTCCATGTGGTTAGTTTTGTACATCATGAAGATAAGCTTTCGTGAGTCCTCAAGTTTGGGGACACTAGCTATGCTACTCTTGCTTATATTATTCCTTTATGTTGAACTCTTGATACTATGAGGATGAGCCCGAAAAGTGTCTTAGCCCTCGCCCGTTATATGGTTAGAGGTGTTGTTGGACAACTAATATAATTATGCTTGAGCTTTGGCTCCTCTATTATTTATGCTATTAAAGACTTCCCTTAGTACCTTTATCCTTATTTATACTTTTTTGATGATGTTTACTTTACTTCTACAACCAAGGATGTGTAATTGATATGCTAAGAGACTTGTTTGGGTCACTTCAGGTTCCCATTCATCGTGTCACGTCTAGGCCCTAGGCTTGGGTCGTGACAAACTTGGTATTAGAGCACTAGATTGTTAATGGTCCTCAGAATCGAACACATCACGTCGATTTGAGTCTTATTCATGGTTGTGAAGCGCACCACAACTATGAATGGGAGGCTATGAGGCTTTTTAGGAAATATTTCACCTCTTCGTGGTCTATATCGTGCCTTAGTTGTAGGGTAAGTTTTCTCCCCTAACGAATGTTCTTTGCTCTTCAAGATCATGCCGCTTTAAAGAGGGAGACTAAGGAGGGACTGTGCACCTGCGGGACAATTGGATTACCTTGCTCCTCAAGCTCCTTGAGTTGGAAGGGCTACCAAAGTTGAGTTCTGGAATGCTATTACTGTGTTGGCATATGCAGTGACCAACCAAATTCACCAAGGCGTCCAAGCCTCTCATGCTCCAACTCCGGGATCTAGGGTGAGGGATTTTGTTAGCATGAACCCATCGGAGTTCCATAGGTCTAAAGTGGATGAAGATCCTCAAGAATTTATTGATGAAGTGTATAAAGTGTTGTCTATTATGGGGGGTTCAGTTGGAGGAGAAAGCGGAATTGGCGGCCTACCAACTCAAGGGGGTGGCTCAAGTTTGGTTCACCCAATGGAAGGTGGAGAGGGGAACATTGATGCTATTCTTTGGGAGGAATTTTAGGAGGCATTTCTCAACCTATTCTTCCCTCCTGAGCTAAGGGGGGCCAAAATGATGGAATTTATGAATCTAAAGCAAGATACGATGAGAGTGAGGAAGTATGCCCTCAAGTTCAACCAACTCTCAAAATATGCTCCACAATTAGTAGCCGAGCCAAGGTCTAGGATGAACAAGTTTGTGATGGGTGTATCCGACTTGGTGAATGAGGTGTGTTGTGCTGCCATGTTGATAGGTGATATGGTCTTCTCCCACCTCATGATGTATCCCGAACAATTGGAGAGGGAAAAGCTTAGAAAGAGAAGAAGTGGTGAGGCCAAGAGGGCTCGATTTGAGGGTTACCAGTTCTAACAAGGTATTGAGTTTCTAGGCTAAGGATCCTCTAGTGCTCCAAATAAGAAGGTTGCTAAGGATGAGTCACCTAACCCAAGGCTCCAAGGGGGTGACTCATCTTAGATGCCTAAAGTGTGGGAGGAATCATGGTAGCATATGTTGGAGGAACACGGGTGCATGCTTTGGGTGTGGTGAGATGGGCCACAAAATTCCGGATTGTCCGCATGCTCACAACAAGGATACGTACAACTGAGCACATGTCCAAGATAGTCATCTTGATCAAGGTGCTCAAAGTGGCCGACAAGGGGGTGCCCCACGACATAATCAGTTCTATGCTCTTCGTGGGAGGCAAGGGTAGATGAGGTGCCCGACGTTGCTACCAGTATGTTGAAGGTTTTTGATTTTGATATACATGCATTGATAGGTCAGGGAACCACTATTTCTTTTATTATTCCTTTGTTGCTAGTAAGTTTCAGGTATGTCCCGAATTGTTATGTGAACCCTTTCAGTGTCTAACCCATTGATGAGACTATTGTTGCTAGAAAAACCTATAGGGGTTGTCTCATTTCCTTATTCCATAAAGTCTTGTCTTGTGATTTTGTTGAGCTTGGATTGGTGGATTTGGAGGTCTTGGGGTGGATTGGTTACAGGATAGATGAACTATTTGAATAACTACAAGAGGTTAGTCATTTCTTTTCTAAGATGGATCTTCCATCCGATTTCTTTTGTCCAAGTGAGAGTGAAGGAGGGTGACATCCCTAGATGTCTTTTCGGACTAGGAGTGAGCATTTTGAGTCGTGGTGGAGTTATTTGGTTGACTAATGTATCATCTATATTTATGGATCTCATTATTAGGGTCTTTAAACCCTACCTTGGTATGTGTATGGTAGTTTGTGGATGGTATATTGATATATTTCCAGAATGAAGAAGAGCTTGTGAGTCATTTGAGAGCGATGTTGCAAATTTTGAGGTATGAGAGATTGTTTGCTAAATGTGATAGGTGTGAATTTTGGGTATCAAGGAGGTGGTTAGAGAAGTGCACCGGTTGGCTAGGTTAGGAATGAGGTTAGATGAAGTTGAGAATAGTGGTGCAGTGGTTTTAATGGTTCTGAATCTTATTTAGTTGTAGGGGTAAAGTTAGAGGAAGACTATGACCCCTCCTTGTTAGAGTTGAATGCTTTAGTGGAAGGTGGTGAAGTGGAGGCTTTCTCCCAAGGGGGAGATAGTGTCCTTCGGTACTAAGGTAGTTTGGGTGTGCTTGTGTTGATGATTGGGTTCCTTGGAAGTCCCACCCATAGAGGGTGTGATCCGGTTTGACAGGAAAAGGGAATTGAGTCCGAGGTTTATGGGTCCTTATAAAGTTTTGAGGATAATTGATAAGGTGTTCTATGAATTGTAATTGCCTATGTGAATGGATAGGGTTCATCTGGTCTTTCATGTATTTATGTTGCGGAGATGTGTTGGTGGCCCAAGTGCTATAGGACCCCTTGAGGATTTGGGTGTTGTGGAGGATGAATTGACTTATGAGGAGGTCCTAGTGGAGATGTTGTGTAGACATGTGAGTTGGTTAAGGATCATACGTGTAGCCTCCGTCAAGGTTCTTTGAGGGAATCAATAAGTTGAAAGTGTCATTTGGGGAAGTCAGAGCAGGCATGATGAAGCGATATTTGTACTTCTTACATTCCATTCAAGCTTGAGATAGCAAACTAAGTCCTTTCTATGATTTGAAGTCCTAAGATTCAGCCCTCATATGATGTTGCATACATTCATGTATATGTTAACGAGTTTATGGTGATTTTAACATTCATGTTGAGATTTTTGAAAATGATGTTTAAGTGTATTTGTTGCACTAATGTCGGGCTGAAATCTTCATGATTACTTCTCTTATGTACATTTCTTTGACATTTGGGGACGAGTGTTCCCAACGGGGAGATATTGAAACACCTAAAAAATACCTCAAAATGTGCCTCGGAAATGCCCAGTCTTAATTTCTATATATCTCAAAAATCGTGCATGAAATCGAAAAGCTTACTTCATATTCTTGATTAGGGGGCAAAATTGATTGGGAAATAGGCATAACCCAAATTTAGAAGACCCATAGCAAAAAATGAATTTCCCCAACTTTGCAATTCTAGTGAGGGTCCGCGACACCTCCACAATGCGGACCCATCGCGGAGATGTGTATTCTGTTGCCAGTTTCACTATTTCAGCCTAAGTCTATGGGGCCTTCGGCCTAAGCCCTCCTATGTGTAAAAACACCTATATTTAGTCATTTTTCAACTATATATCACCCAAGACTTTCCCCAAAACCCTCTCTAACACTTAGCCAAATATTTCATCCAAATTCAAGTGACTCAAACTTATTTCTGAATCTCAAGAAATTCAGTCATGCTTTAAGTTCTCATTCAAATCTTCATCAGTGAAAATACCCAAATTTGAGGTATGTGAGTTTCAACTATTGGATCCTTTCACTCATGGTGCCCAATCATCCTTTTTATATAAATTGCATGTTTTCAAGTTGATTTATCTATGGGTACTTTTTATTATGAATTTGACTAAGAACTATGTTGGAGTTTCATAAAATATTGACTGTTTAAGCATATTTGAAGCTATGAATCTATAATCTATTGTGTGATTTGATGAGGGGTTTCAATAAATCTTGCATGGGGGTATTACAAAGTGTAGATGGGTTGATTTACATTAAGTTTTCTCATATGATTTCACTCTTGAATTTCATGATTTTGAACTACCATTACACACCCACCAAGTATTTGATAAAATATCTGATTAGGGATTCTTGAGTTATTGATGATCTATTGTATAGTTTATGGGTCAAGTGACTTTATGATGATTAAGGGAATGTATATGGGTATTAAATTCATCTAAAGTACTTGCGGCATTGCAAGTGAATTGTTGGGCTCCCATGTTTGTTGTGTTCTTGGGAAAATGAGAAGTTCTTTCTTGATACTAGAATGTGATGGTTTGATGAGCTATTTTCATGATTCCTACAGAAAAGATTATATCATAAGGTATGGATATTCTATAAGATCTACCAAAAAGGCTATGTCCTAAGGTAGAATAACTCATGGCTCCTACCAAAAATATTATATCGTAAGGTAAGGACATCCTATAACACCTACCGAAAAGGCCATGTCGTAAGGTACAATTCATTGTTCCTACCAAAAAGATTATATGGCTAAGGTATAATAATTGTAAGACAAGCCTATGGTATTAGTCAGTATGCATGAATTTTTATTGTGAGAGTGAGAATGCTTCCTCAGTTCCTGAATTTTGGATGCTTCTTGAGTGAGTAAGAGGGACTTCTTTTCTGTGAGGGCATTTGCACTACTTGATTAGCATATGGTTGCACCAGTGATTGTGGATGGCTGATGCTCCTTAGCCTATCATACTTGGGTTACCAGATTCATTATCATGTTTTGTTATGCTCAGTAACTTTGCAATTTGGTTTTCAAAATGATAGTTAGGTACCTGAATCAGAGGAATTGATGCATATGCCATTAGTATATCTGCTATGTATTTCATTTTGTCTACATAGATTGATTCGTCGCTTGAGGACAAGCAACAATTCTAAGTTGAGGGTGTTGATGTGTTGTCAAAATACAACATATTTGAGGCCTAAAACAAGGGATTGTGTGAGTTCTTTATGCAACTTTTTATGAGTTTTATGTGTTTTTGTGTTGTTCTTGCAGAAAAGTTAAGTTGCCACTGATTTTGAAGAAAAGTTGCAGATTTTACTGAATCATAGGACTTACAAGCTCACCTACGAGTCGTAGCCCAAGATATGAGTCGTAAGGTGTGTCATAGCAATAAACAGAGACCAAAAATTAGAAATCTTCTAAGTGGAGGTCACCCCTAAATACAATCACGAACATGTCAATATACGATCTGAATACTCTGTTCATCAAATCCATGAAAGCTACCAGTGCATTGGTCAACCAAAGGACATGACCAAGAACTCAAAATGGCATACCGCATCCTAAAGGCTGTCTTTGGAATATCACTTTCCCTCACCTTCAACTGATGGTAACCCGATCTGAGGTCTATCTTGGAGAAACAAGTAGCACCCTGAAGTTGGTCAAATAGATCATCTATCCTGGGGGCGAATATTTATACTTTATTGTGTCCTTGTTTAGTTGTCGGCAATCTATGTGCATTCTGAGAGACCCATCTTTCTTATGCACGAATAGGATAGGAGCACCCCACGGAGAGACACTAGGCGTTATGAAACCTTTCTTGAACAAGTCTTTCAATTGCTCTTTCAATTATTTCAATTCAGCGGGGGCCATTCTATAGGGTGGAACTGAAATGGGCTGGGTCTCGAGGAGCACATCAATCCCAAAGTCAATCTCCCTATCAGGAGGGACTCCAGGAAGATCCTCAGGAAACACTTCGGGGAACTTATTCATAATCGAGACTGACTCAAGAGTAGGAGACTCAACATCATCAGACTTAACTCGCACGAAGTGATAAATACAACCCATGGAGATCAACTTTCTGGCTCTAACGTTAGAGATAAACTTGCCTTTAGGTGCAACAGAACTCCCCTTCAACTCTAAGACATCTTTATTAGGAAATTGAAACTTAATGATCCGGGTTCTACAGTCAACAGAGGCATAACAAGCGTGAAGCCAATCCATACTAAATATCACATCAAAGTCAACCATCTCCAATTCTACCAAATCATCCAAGGTATCTCTATGATAAATGGATACTACGTGGTCTCTATAAACCCTCTTAGCTAAGATAGACTCATTAATAGGAGTGGAAACAACAAAAGGTTCAAGCAAACACTCCGGATGAATCCCGAACTTACTAGCCACATAAAGAGTCACAAAAGACAAGGTGGTACCTAGGTCAAGCAATGCATAAAAATCAAAAGAAAAGACTCGAAGCATACCTGTAACAATATCTAGTGTTACCTCCTGATCCCAATGATTACCCATATCATAAAGACAGTTCATCCCTCCTTCTCTACCAATAGTAATACCCCTCTGATGACCGCCAACCGGGGGTGCTGCAGAGGACTGTGCTCTGTTACTCCCTACACCTTGTCTCCTCTTCGGACACTCAAACTGGAAGTGACTAGTCTGTCCACATGAATAGCAAACATCCTTACCCACACGATACTAACCTAGATGAAGCTTACCACACTTATCACAAGGTGGCTTTCCTTTGCACCTTGGGTCACACTAGCTTGAGATTGAGCACCCTGGGCCCTATACTTCTGGTAACTGTAAGACTTCTGATCATACCTGTTTGGTTGGACGGGCGCACTCACTATAGATGGTAGATGGTGAGATGATCTTTTCTGAAAATAGGACTTGTCACCCTTGTTCTGTCTCTGCTGGTCAGGCTCATGCCCGACTGATTTTGCTTTCCTGTTCATCTGCTCTTCTCTATCTCTTTTCTTATCCTCCTCTGTTTGTTGGGAATACACCATAATCTTGTAAATATCCATGTCGGGAATCAACAAAGCTGCTTTGTACTCCTTTTGCACATGTGTTCCTAGGCCAGACACAAGCTTCCTCATCCTTGCCCTCATGTATTGTACCATCAACGGAGTATATTTGGATAGCTTGATGAACTTAAGACTGTACTCCTTAACGATCATCCCTCCTTGCTTCAAGTTCACGAACTCGTGAACCTTTGCCTCCCTCAACACGAGAGGAAAGAAATGGTTAAGGAAAGCAACTTCAAACTCCTCCCACTCTGTAGGCTCAGCATCCTCACCTTTACTATCTTCCCATTGGTTGTACCAGATGTTTGCAACATCCTTCAACTGGTAGGAGGCAAGCTCAACTCCTTCAATATCATTAGCGTGCATCATTTTTAGGACCCAATACATCTCATCAATGAAGTTTTGCAGGTCCTCCTTAACCTTTGACCCCATATACACTGGTGGGTTCATCCTCAAGAAATCTCTGAGTTGGGTTGCAGCTTCGGACTCCTGTGAGCTAGAGCTAGGAGCCCAAGGATCCGGACTGTTACCCTGGGAGGCCACCAGTTGAGTTCGCATAGTGATGGCTCCCCTAAAAACCACCTCCGAGGTGGGAGCTGGCTGGGGCTGTGCAGAGAGCGCCTGTAGGACCTCCGCAATCCTAGAAGGTCATCCCTATCTCCTCATCTCTGTCTGAACCGGGACCTCTAGTTGGGGGTTCTCAGTAACAAGGGCTGAGGCATCTCTTTGAGTAATTGTTCATTTCAGCGGCATTTTCTGCAAATGTGGAACGCAAGAATTAGAACGGGATTTCCATAGAATTAGACTCTATTGCACGAACTCAAATCATAGAAGAAGGGCAACACTTCCTAATGTTCTATAGCCTTCTGCTTATGAAGTGTGGTGCACAACTCACCTATAAGCAAGACTCTACTAGACACGGGTTCCTAGACTCTCTATAAAACTCGAACTTTGTGCTCTGATGCCAAGTTTGTCACACCCCGGGAGGGTACCATAGGTGTAACTAGCAGTCGGAGACAATTGCTAACCCCCAAAGCAAACTACCTAGTCTCGTCATATTCGTTCGGTAAGTTGATTAGCAAAAGATATTAAAGAATAATCTAAGTTATCAGCGGGCTACAAGACTCATCAATTTTTTCTATCACATGGAACAAGATTAACAAAGGACGCAGTTTAAAAATAAAGAAAAGGGAAAAGAATCTCAACATCAACCATCATCTATCTGTGTCTTTGAAGACTCACTAATCTAAGAAGGTACCATGACATGCCATGGCTACCAACTCAAAGAAAATAACTCAGACGAATAAAATAAAGAACCATCCTCCAAATGTAGGGGAGGACTCACCAAGTCTCTGGCTAAAAGTCTATGAACCTCAACGATTCGCCTGCTAAAGTCCTTTGTCTACTGAATCTACATCATGAAATGATACAGCACCAAAGGGGAGTTAGTACGTGGAATGTACTGTATATAAAACAAGCTAAAGTAAATAGTATAGGAAAAACAATATGAAATGACATTAGCTCATCACTTACTCAACCTCAACTCAGGAAAAGGGATAGGACACTATCACATCACCATCAATCAAGACTCATCATCATCAGAGTACATCAATATGGAACCTATACGGGAGTTTCTCTAACTGACAATCATCACCTATGAGTCGGCGATGATACAACAAAGAGATGTCATTGCCACATCGGTCAAGTACCTTGCCGGGGTAAAGGACGAGTCTATCAGTAGATCTATAAGTCTATCAAGTCCTCTTTTAGGACAAAGGAAACATCCACTTTCACAGTCCGAACCTCTCCTACTCTAGCCACGTAGTTAATGAGTGCGAGTAGGACTCACTCTTACCTATTTTGATGCTCAATACTCCTCCCATGGCTCGACTTCTTATAAACTGTCAATCAATCAAGAATTTCCATCACCTAGCCTCTTCGGGCAAGAATCCTCGACTTATCTAATGATCTATCAACGCAAGGAATAGGATCATTCTTTTAAGATTAATTTCAATCTCATTTAGAATCTAAGGATACTAATCTCATCAAATTCAGTATTCAACACATTCATCTCAGGACCCAGACCACAACAAACAACACACCCAAAGGGTCAAGGCTCTAGATATTACCCTTAAGTTCATTCTTGAAGTCTTTAGTTAAGGAAAATCATTCAGGATATACACATAATCATACAAGACCCCCTCTGAATTACATAAAGGCAAAAACCAAACCTAGCATATCTTCATTCCTTTGGTTGTGTCTGCTACGTATACAACTATGGAAAGGAGGCTCTGGGAAAGTTTGACGCCAAAAGTGATGAGGGAATTTTCATTGGGTACTCCTCTCGTAGCAAAGCTTACAAAGTATATAATAAAAGAACCAGGTGTGTAGAATAAAATGCACATGTTATATTTGATAAGGCCAATCAAAGGGCCGAGAAAGTTTTGCAAGAACAAGTATAAAGAAAGGACACAGCTGACAGCCGAAAAGAGTCAGATGATGAGGACAACAGAGAGTAGGGAAGTGTACTAAGCTCATTGACTCAAGGTGATATGGAGAGAATGGTGTCATCTCCCATAACAGCCACTCCTAAGAATGGAAACGGTTCATCTGGGATGTCTCACCCAGTGGAAACAAGTCCCTCTGATGCCATAAGAACTAGTTTTGTGGCTGAAGATGTAGGGCACAATTGGAAGCACAAGAGATCTCATCCTCTTGACAATCTACTGACCCCTCTCGACTCAGGAATGTCCACCACATCAAAGCTTAGAAACATATGTGCCTTCTCTGTATACATATCCCTGGTTGAACCAAAAAATGTTAAAGAATCATTGCTTGATGAAGAATGGATAGTTTCTATGCAGGAAGAACTTCTACAATTCGAGCGCAGCAAAGTGTGGCACCTGGTTCCCCTCCTGAACATCGGAACATCATTGGTACGAGATGGGTATTCAGGAACAAACTAGATGAATAAGGATTGCTTACCAGAAAAAAGGCCAGGATAGTGGTCCAAGGGTTTAATCAGGAGGAGGATATTGACTATGATGAGACCTTTGCTCCTGTTGCACGCATTGAAGCCATTTGAATGCTTATACCCTTTGTTGAGCACATGGAGATCAAACTATATCATATGTATGTCAAGAGTGACTTCCTAAATGGACATCTGCAAGAGGACGTGTATGTTAAGCAACCCCAGGTTTTGAAAGCCATGAACACCCCACCATTGTACACAAATTAGATAAGACTCTGTATGGATTGAAGCAGGCTCCTCATACGTGGTATGATAGGCTGTCCAAGTTTGTTTAAGTCGTGGATAATCTAAGGGAAGGATCAACAACATGCTATTTCTGAGGAAGAAAAGGGCTCATGTGCTCATAGTACAGGTTTATGTTGATGAAATTATCTTTGGAAGAATAGATGAGGCACTGGGTTCAGACTTCGCCAAGCTCATGGGAAGTGAATTTGAGATGAGCATGATGGGGGAACTGAACGTCTTTCTGGGCCTTCAAATCAAGCATACACTGACAGGAATCTCCATTCATCAACAAAAATACATCTAGGTGCGGCTCGACAAGTTTATGATGCTTGACGCCAAACCTAGTGACACTCCAATGGCAACAACTGCCAAACTGGACAGGGATGAAGGTGGTATTTGCATAGATACTACTAAGTACTGAGATATGAATGGGTTACTATTGTGTCTCATAGCCAGTAGAGTTGATATCGTGTTTAGTATTGCATGTGCACCAGGTTTCAAGACGCACCAAAGGAGTCCCATCTTCAAGCGATGAAACGAATTCTAAGATATCTAAAAGGAACCATGGACCTGGTTCTGTAGTATTCGATAGTTTCTTCATTTGATCTCGTTAGGCTTGCCTATGCTGACTATGCTGGATATCTGATTGACAGAAAAATCACCTTGGGAATTGCTCACTTTCTTGGCCCTTGCGTAGTCTCTTGGGCCACCAAAAAGCTAAACTCAGTGGCTCTCTCAACCGCTGAGGTTGAATACATGGTTGTTGCATCTTACTGTGGTCAGCTTCTGTGGATTAAGTAGTAGCTCTTGGACTTTGGTGTAACTGTTACATGCATTCCCTTCAAGTGTAATAATACGAGTGTTGTAAACATCGGTAAAAACCTTGTACAACATAAGAGAACCAAGCATATTGATGTTCGACACCACTTCCTACATGACAATGTTGAAAAGGAGCACATTGAGATGGTGTTCTACAAAATAGAGGATCAGGTTGCTATATTTTCACCAAGGCTTTGCTAGATATCACTTTGAGAAAAATTGTTTTCACCTGGATCTAATCAGGAGAACATGATCCCTTCCTTTTCTTTGTCATTTATATCTTCAATAGATTTTGTTTTTCTTTAACCAAAAAAAAACTATAGGTGTGTATACTGGTCCTTGGTTCTCAGAAATCTCTAGGATTCCTCCACGGGGAACTAATGATATTACCCTTAGTGTCTTTCATAAGGAAGCATGTGGTTGCAGTTACACCAGGTTAATGGCATCATCAAAACACTAGGTACGCTTCTCTCACCACATATACATGAGGTAGTCATTATGTATGCTTGTTACAAAGAAAAAGTTAGTCTGGAGAATCCCCTAGAGCACCTAGTTCTTCCCTAGTTCCATATCTGGTACAATCAAATGGTCATTTTAGGCATGAAACTCTATTTCTCCGCATATTAATGATGCCTTCTCTTGGGATCTTAACGGTTGTCCTATACAAATTCAGAAGCGCTGTGTCAATCATTCATCGATGCTGCTTCACCTTCCCCAGGCCTCGTTTAAAACACACCCATTCCCCCACAAATGTTTCTCACTTCCTTTCCAAGAAACCCTCTTTCTTTAGAACTCTTCATTCAAGCAGCTTGAATCTCCATGGCTATTCTTGCATCATACTCCATACTAACTCTAATGCCACGGCGTCTTCGCCACCCTAAGACCTATCTCAGGGGGAACTTCCTTCCTCTCCCTCATTACCACATCGCCTATCACCTCCACCATTGCCCAGAGAAAACCCACCACCACCCCCGTCCATCGCCACTTTCACTCAGCCCACCTTCACCCCTTGTCCATCTCCTGACCTTCCTCATTACCCTCCACGTTCACCACTTGGTATGCCCAAACACCATCGAACGCTAGTTGATCTTCCTATTCCCAACCATGGGTCATCCTCCTACTTCTTCACCTTGGGAAATACCCCTTCCCCTTCCAGGCCTGTGACACTTATCCCTCTTGCTACTCTTTCTCCACCTGGTCCTGATGATGCGGACTTCGAGATAACATTCCTCTTGCGTCTATTTGTCACCGCCCTATTCAAAGACCTGCGGCTAGGGTTCCACCTTCTGGTCCTTCCCTCAGTCGCACTCGAGGCCCTTTGACTCGAAGCAAGAAGAGTGCTTCCGCCTCTACTCCAGCGAGCACTAGTCGGAAGCATCTTTGTAAACGCAAGGTGCGTGTTCACCCCTTCCCCTGTTTATGTTGACTCTTCCCTAATGGTGTCTCCTGGTTCCCCTGTCTCTCCGGCTCCTACTCCCAGTCGTAACAAGCATGAGGATCGCTTCTTGGCTATTGGTAAAGATGATATTTTGCTGCTAAGGTGGTGCTGTAGGGTCGGGTTATTATTAGGAGGTCCATCATTTTCCCTATATTGAAAAGTTGTGCACCAAACTTAATTCACAAAGCTGGCTACATCTATTTCTTGACACGGATCTTCTGGTACACGAGGAGGAGGTTGTGGAGTTCTACATAATTTGACTATTCTTTACGGCCTAGTGACCACTTCAAAGGTTCATGGGGTGGAGATGGTCTTTGATAAGGAGCATTTGGGCAACATTCTGCAGATTTTGTCGATAGGCTTGGGTGAGTATGTCTGGCACAGGGACGAAGATTATGTGCTTACCTCTGCCTTCACTCAGGGCTGGGTTACTGATGCTCCACGCAAAGTACTGAAAGGTGAGATGCCCCCATTCTTGAAGTTGCTTTTGAATTGGTCCATAATGGTATCTTGTCACATGGCGAACATCGACATGAGACCACCTACAGGATTATGGGTCTAGCCCATGCCATTGACGTTAAGGAGCAGATTGACTAGCCTACTTTGATGATCCGACACATGGCCTGCATTGTTTACCAAACTCAGGCCCCTCATGATCTTGCCTTTGGAAATTTGTTGTCGTATGTGTTCAAGGAGTTCCAAGTCCCTGTTGGTGCAGGTCATCCATTGACTAAAAAGGACATGATTGATAAAACGACTGCTCAGGAATGTGGCTGTTTACCTGTTGCTGTTGCTACTGTTGTACCTCCCAAAGTTGCTGGTCCGATGCCCCAGATGATGCTTGATCTTCAAGTGGCCCAAGCGGAGCAGGTTTGTCTATAGGCCCAAGTTGTGGACTTCATTGACAAGTTGGAAGATTTCCAGGCTGAAGTGGGGCGTCTTAAGGACCTACTCATTACTCAGCAGCAAAACCATAATGCCCGAGTGGACACCCTCCTTAGAATGCTAGGCTCTACCCCTCCCTTCCTCTCGTCTACTTATGCCTTATAGCTGTTTTTTGGTAACTCCAGATAATATTTTTTTGTTGTTATTGCACGCATATATTTTTGGCTGTGTTATGGAAATTGGTGGGTCTGAAGCCACCCTATTTTTGCTGACTGCTGTTTGGCTTGGTTTTCTGTGCTATATTACTTATTTTGTATGGATGGCTAATATCCTTAGTTTTTGAAGTGTTGTGCCTGGTCTGTCGTAGGTTCCTGTACTTGTTTGCCCTGTCTGTCAGTTTTTCTGCAGGTCTCTCTCGTCTCTTTTTTATATGTCAAAAGGGGGAAGTCGATTGGTGGCACCAAAGGAGCAGGTACAGGGTTTTCCATCATTAAAAAAGGAGAATTTGTTAGGAGCGGGCAGGAGTACATGAACTATTTTGATGATGACAAACAAAACCAAGTTCATGGAGCTACACCAGTGGACACAAGGGACAATCATACTTGAAGGTGGTTACTAATTAAGGAAACCAAATCAAACAGAACTCGAAAAAGGAAGGTCATCAAGAAAAGGACTCCTTTTATGGAAATGTACTGTGTGCCCTTCTCAAGAAAGGAGTCCTACATGGAATGTCTCTAGGGTTTAATATAAATACAATCATCAACCCTAGAATACATTGCTTTTGCAATTTGATATCAGTGATTTCATTCAAGCAAGAGCACGGGCACTTGGCAAGAGCACTCAAGCATGATCTAGAGTTAGTTTTTCTTAATTGTTCAAGTCTATTTGATAATCTTCTTAGAATATTTGTTTAGAGACAAAAATTGTAAGAAGTTGTTTTCTTTCTTCTTTGAGTGAGTTTGACTCTCAATAGTTGAGGTTGTTGAGTGTTTGAAGTTAGTGAAGTTGTTGAAATCCTACTAGTGTAGGAAGTGATTGTTTCTCTCTTGAGTAAGGAGTTTTTCCACTTTAAGTTATCTATTTCACTTTATGGCTTTCTTGTGTCTCTTGGTATTGTTTATTGAACCTGGTTCTCTAGCGGTTTAGTAGTAGTAATCCTTTCAAGGTGCAGGAGCAAAGATTTAGAGGTTGATGATCTCCCTCCTTCATAGATTGTTGTGTTGGCTCCTTGATTTTTGATGACACTATAGGTTATTTTTGCCCCCCTCCCCCCCCACCCCGCTTTTTTTTTGTAAAATCTTATGGCAGTGATTTTGCCCTATTTTCACAGTCGTATATGCCCTCGTGGGTTTACCTCCCATAGATATATTAGACTGTGAAAAAACTTTATGCTGTAAATTTGTGCAAGCACCTCCACCTGTATGTATGTGTTCCGATCAGTTCCTTCTATTTCTTTGTGTTTACTAAATTTAAAATTTATTATTTATATTATTACCTAGTAGATTCACATATATACATAAGTTTTGTATATATGTTATATATACTTACCTCCTCATCGCTAGGTAAAAGTACTAGTTGGGTTTTTACCCTGTGTTGCTTACTGTAATTGGGGTTTTACTTTTATTAGGGAAAGAAAAATAGAAATTCTCCATCTTTGGCAAGTCTTTTTTCTTGTAGGAAAAGGTTTATGACTCTATAAATGTAGGCTCATTCCTACTAGTTTGGTAGCATTCACAATGTAGCCATGAGGGCTCAAGATTTTTGTGTAGGGAGAAAAATGGTGAGTCGCAAGTATTATGTTAACTCTTGTGTGAACCACTTTGAATTCCAAGTGATGAGGTCATTTCTCTCGATATTGTATATGCTCTTTTATATAATAAATTGTTCATCTCCTCTTTTGGATATAGGTAAGTTAATTGAACTATGTTAAATGCTTGTGTCTTACGGTATATTTCTCATTTATCTTCATACTTATGATCTTTCGAGGTTACTTTGCTCGGCTCCACATGACACCTAATTCTTGTCAATCCTAATAAGTGGTATCATAGCTTGAGATAGTTGTTAGTGCTTGTTAACCCTAATAAGTTGAATCAAAGCAAAGCTAAGAACAAGTTTTCATCTTGGTGGGTTTATTTCTAGTCGTAACCTATTTGACAGTCAGAGTGTGAAGAAGGTGGAGCAAATTTTTTTTGTCAGAAATTTAGGCAAACGGGAGAGTAGTTAGGTTTTGCCTTGAGTTTCTTACCATAATTGGGGTTTTTCTTATAGGGAAAGAAAACAGAAACTCTCCATATATGGTGAGTCGTTTTTCTTGTAGGAAAAAGTTTATGACTCTATAATATAGGCTTATTCCTTCTAGTTTGGTAGCATTCATAATGTAGCCATGAGGCCATGAGAGTTTTGTGTAGAGAAATAAACAGTGAGTCACAAGTATTATGTTAACATTTGTGTGAACCTCTTTGAATTCTGAGTGAATTGGTGAGGTCATTTCTCTCAATATTGTATACTATATTTTATATAGTGGATTACTCATCTCCTCTTGTGCATGTAGGACGGTTGATTGAACCACTTTAGATACTTGTATCTCTTCATTTTATACGTTTTATTTATCTTCATACTCATGGTCTTTCAAGGTTGCTTTGCTAGCTTCCGCATGACATCTAATTCTTGGCGATCCAAACAGAACTAGACCAGCCTCAATCTTTATAATTTCTACCATAAGTTTCTTATAGTATAACTTTACTGCTTCCTAGTCTTGGCATTGGCATCAACCAAATAACGCGCTATACCTTGTATTTCATCAATGCCATAAATAGCCAATGTATTTTGAAACTTCTTGTGTTGCTCCCAAGTCCATGCTGAATTTGAGGCCACTTTCAGCATGGACTTGGGAAAATGGATGGACTCAAATTCAGCATGGACTTGGATCAACACAAGATGTTTAAAATGCATTGGTTGTTTATGGCATTGATAAACATCATGTATGTGGTGTTATTTGGTTAATGCCCCTGGCAAGACTGAGGAAGAAGTAAAGTTGTACTACGAAAAATTTATGGTAGAAATTAGAAAGATTGAGGCTGGTCTAGTTTCTTTGCCTAGAGATGATGAGGTAAGCATATAGAACATATATACAAAACTTATGTACACGTGTGTCGGAGAAAAGATCTCAAGAACAAAATATTAGAAAGAAAAGAAGAAACTAGAAGGGAAGTAAAGTTGAAGCTGCAAAGAATTTTCTAGAATTGCAAAACTGTTTTTCTCTCATCTTTCACCACTGATAAGCCTCATAAATAGGCTTACAATTTAACTAAAAATGCAGAATTAAAGGGGCACTAACTCAGTAATGCTTTCAACTAAAATGAGAAATTCAAGGACCAAATAATAACTATACTAGACTAAGTCAAGATGCAATAAAATACTAAAGTAAAGCAGCAATAACTTTTCTTCCTTGTTGAATCACTTATTCAACATTCCCCCTTGATTAAAAATCACTAATACCAAGCAATGATTTGAAGTTGGCATGCTTCTGATAGGGCATTTCTTTCATGTTTATATTTGCTACTTGTTCATTGTTGTTGCAAAACTTCAAAATGATCTCTTCCTTTCCACCAGCTCACGAATAAAATGGAAGCAATGTCAATGTGCTTTGTTCTTCCATGAAATGCAGGATTCTTAGTCATTGCAACTGTGGATTTGTTGTCACAATAAAGTTATGTTGCTTTCTCTTGCTTGTGGTCAAGGTCAACAAAAATTCTCTTAAGACTAATGCATTGGCAAACTAAAGAAGTTGGCGTGATATATTCTGCCTCTAAAGTTGACAATGTCATCGTTGCTTGTTTCTTAGAACTCCATGTGATTGCACCTGTCCAAGATTGAAAGTGTTGCCTGATGCGCTTTTCTATCATCCACCGAGCCTCCCCAATCACTATCAGTATGGCATACCAATTTGAAATTTGAAACATGAGCATACTAAATACCATGTTCTAGTGTTCCAACAATATAGGGTGTGTTTGGTATATGGTGGGGGGGGGGGGAATGTTTTCTCATTTTTTCATGTTTGACTGGCTCAAATGTTTTGAAAAATGTTTTCCAAATCAACTCATTTTCCTCATATTAAAGGAAAATAACTTCCTTTCAAAGATTAAGGAAAACATTTTTCAAAATTCTTATCCAATTTCAAATTGATTTTTTTATCCCCATCCATTTATCCCGTCCATACCACAATCTCCCTCCAAAAAAAAATTTATGTTTTTTTAAAATAAAATAAGAGAAAAAAATTTCACGAAAATTTTATTTTTTCACCCATTCCTATTCTGACCCACCCAATTAAAAATTTATTTTTACGAAAACTTAAATGTTTTCAAATTTTTATTTTTGACTACACCTTCCACCCCAACCCCCTACCAAACTTCCCCTAGCCCCCAACCCACGCCACCCCCACCCACATACAAAAAACAAAG
>JAABOM020096794.1:0-27343 GCA_011800125.2 Solanum clarkiae
TCATTATTCATATTAATCAACTTTTTTTATGGCTATGAAAGGAGAATTATCTTTCTACACATAATTTTGTAAGAAAACGTTGGTTACCAAATTATTTAAAAAATCAAACAAAATCACAAATCGCACCAATTCGCACCAACTCGAAAAAAATTGAGGTTATAAAAACCGCATTTATCGGTTTGGTTTGATTTGTATATTAAAAAAATAGCATTTAATAATTTGGTTTGGTTTTTAAAAAATTCGCACCAATCCGCACCATGTACACCCCTAACTGTGGGTTGTAGAAGCTTGTACGGGTTGTAGAAGCTTCTGTGGGTCATAGTCTGTCTTGTATAATGAGTTTTAGGACCCCAAAATCCACTCCCATTTCTATGAATGGGCTTCTACAACCCCTATAAGCTTTTACAAGTCACAGATGGCCCTGTAGATGACTTGCACAACATTTTTAAGAGGGGATATTTTTAGTCCTTTCTTACCCTTTCCTTTTAGTCCTTTCTTACCCTTTCTAACCCTAAACTCGACGATATACACCTAATAAAGTCCTTAAACATTATCATTCAACCCTATTACGCTCAAAATATTCTCTAGACTTAGAATAAGATTTGAAGAGGAGAATGTTGCTCCCCAGTACACGCAAGTGTATATGGTCTTAACAAGTAATATAGTGGTCCTTATTAGGAGGCGGAGTGTCAAACCCAAGGGATTTAAACCAAAGTCAATTGCCGATCCAAGTTATTGCATTAAGTGTGTCCTTGTGGAAAATGATGAAAAGATTGAGTTGAAAATTAAAGTAGCTAATTATAAGTACTATAGTTAACTGGTTTGTAGTGAATTATCAGATTAAGTACAATTCCGGGATTGTAACTTTTTTTACACTCACTCTAGACTCAATGCTTGCACTTATGTTTGGGTTTCCTGATTATTGAATCACATGGTTGAAAATACCTAAGCAGGGTTGCACGTCTCTACCGGCCTACCCTTATTGACTACCTAACTACATTGTTGAGCGGGGATAGACAAAATCAATAAAAATACTTTAATCTTATCTTCCTGTATTTGAACTAAGCTAGGTGTAAGAGTAGTTGTCATGAGTTTCCCTTACAAGAATCAATCTAGCTAGTTGAACAAGGTTTCTATATTACTATATTTTATTCATTCCAACATCTCTCGAATGCAGAATAAACAACTAACTTATCCCATAGTTGATCAGGCTATGAAGTATAGATAAAAGCAATTTAATAATAATCTAATGGAAATTCATTCATAATATGCAAAGATCAAGAGCTAAAACATTGTCTATGGCTACAATCCCAGAGTATGGGAAGATTAGCCGCACATCATTGTCTTAAACATAAATAAGAAGCTAATCAACATTAACAATGGAAAATCAAGGGTAAAAACTAACCAAAGTAACCCTAGAATGAAGTTCTTAGTCGTCTCCTCTCTGTTCCCTACAAACTAGATATGAAATCTAATGTTCTAAATTGAATATAACTTAAAATTCTCGTATCTCGCTTTTGCCCTTTCGTCTTCAAAGTCTGCAACGTGAACTAGGCTATTTTGAGTGCATTTTCACATTTAATGTTGACTGGGCCAATTTGTCCTTTTCTTATACAAGTTCGTGACGCGTACTTCACCCATTTTCCTACTTCGCACCTTTTTCTCGAAGCTTTCAGCTTGCACAGCTTTTTCCCCAAGTTCACGACGGGCACTTGAGCACTTTTTTAGCTAACTGATTTCTTCACTTAGTTTTGCGGTTATATTCTTCCTCAAACTCCAGATGTGAGTCCAGACTTGCATATTCTGTTCAAAAACGTAAAAGACATAGCCAACAAGCGCATTTGACCCAACATTAGCAAAATAAGTTGAATTACACTAAAAACAACTAAACTCTATGGATTTATCCTCTGACTAAGCTCTACATATGGGTAACTTTGGCTAGTTTGGCGTATAAATACGCCTAAGACCACCACCTTACACTTCGAGCTTTGTACGTCCTCAGACAAATCAAGACACATGCATGTGACCTCTAGGCAGTATGTAAAAAGTACATCCTACGAATAAGTTCTCTGAACCAGGTTAAATGTTGATTAATACCCTTAGCAATGTTACATCACACCTTGCACTTATGAGATAATGTAGACTCATGAAGAATTTCTTTTAATAGCTACTCTAGTTATCACCCTTGGACAATTATGTGTCCTTACCAGAAGAATTACCCATGTGTATACCACAACCACCTAGCTAAAAGATTGAAAATGGGTAAAAAATATCAACTCTCGCTCTCCCAAAAGATGTCACATGTTTCTTCTAGTTCTATTATCTTGACCTTAACATGTACACTCAACTTAGTTGTAATCTAGCTCAAACGATCACTTAGGTCATTTATTTAGTAGTAATGTCGGCTAAAGGAGGGGTGGGGTACATTTCTGGATATGTATATCGTGGCTCAATTCCCAAGCATTCATAACTTACACTACTCTTTTTCTTCTTCTTTCACCTTTCTTCCTTCATGACTTGACACCCTTTATTGTACATATAAGAAACTTTAACACAAGCTTTCTATTTTTTTCAGCCAGTCCCTCTTTATGATGGTCTACGACAAGTACATGTCACGGACCCTCACTGTTTTAGGGTCAGTAATTTTTATTTCTCTATTCTATTGTAACTTATCCTTTGGGTGTCCTATTCAAGCTTCCGTCCTCTTATCTTATCATGCTATAGCACTTAGGATTTAAGGTCAAATAAGGATTAAGATCGAAGAAAGGGGGTAAGGCTTAGAATGTAGCTATCCAAGGAAAAAGTTAAGGCTCAACAGTGCTGACTAGCGTTTGATTAGTTAGGTGGGTCAAAAGGTGGGTTAACAATTAAGCTACGAAAGAAATTCCTAGATTCTTTCTTCCATGTTCAACTCCTACCTAGCTTAGTCCACATATCGAGCAAGTTCTAGCAACTATTTCAACATAGACCAACAAACTTGCTCACTTTCTCATGGTACACTTTCATCACAAGCCTAACACTAGGATCACTATCACATCATTCACATGAATTCATATTTAAGCATATATCATTTGTGAAATTCAAGGGTTAAGCATTAGCTACTCAGAGTTCAATTGATTTAGTTGGCCCTGATTCAAACACACTATGCAAAATGCCCTTTATACTACTACTGACACTCTACATGAAACTCTCATTGATGAATACCCTTAGGACGGTCATCATCCATCCATCATAGGGCCCCGTCACTCAATTATGAAAACTCCCTAAGCATTCACATACCATACCACACAAAGAACACAACCAAAACAATAACCTGCAACTTCACAATACTATGAACATTCAAACACACTACGAGCATTCAATATTTAGTTACAGAACCAGGAAAAAATAAAAATGATATCCAGACTTAAGCAAACATAGCAACAAATAGAAAATAAAGCATACTCTTAATACATGTCCGAATTAAAAGGAAAGAAAGAATAAACATAAAGATACTCCCATATTTAGTTACAGAACCAGGAAAAAATAAAAATGATATCCAGACTTAAGCAAACATAGCAACAAATAGAAAATAAAGCATACTCTTAATACATTGCCGAATTAAAAGGAAAGAAAGAATAAACATAAGGATACTCCCACCCCACACTTAGAAACAAGCACTGCCTTTAGTGCTAAGCATATGAAACTTGTGGGATAGAAGCCCGGTGCTCACTCATCATCCATCGGGTTGGTAGAATAGGTTTACCCCTTTACCGATTGGCTTCTCCTCTCCTATATCATCCTCATCCTCATCCTCATCCACATCAGAGGCCTCCCTTGAATTCTTCAGGTCTATGGGCACATCATTTTCCACCAGATTAAAGAACTGAGGACCAATTCCCAACACGAAGAATTGAGGACTGATTCCCAACACCATATTGGTATGGGCATTAAGTGGGCAACAAGCCTCGACTTGATCAAGCTCCTCCTGAGTGGAAGGTCTACCACCTGGCTTATGGTGCAGCATCTCTAGCCCATACATCCGACCCATAATGTACTCATCTCTGTGTGCCCTCTCAGCAGTGGTGAGCACAGGTCCCACAGACACATCCAGCCCCTTTATGTTGGTCACATTATAATGAGGCGCCTTAATGTGAGGGAAGTAGTCAAAGGGCTTCTCAAGAACACCTGCATTCCTACATAACTCAGTAATCAAACCATCAAAAGCATACCTGCATCTACGATGAACCCATGCCTTTCTCATGAAGACTTTGAGTATAGACCCAAAGTTTAGCTCTCCCCTTCCATCAAAGCATAAGTCAAGCACACCTGGTCCTGTGTGACATACATGAAGTATTGCTCGGCGAAGAAAGAGTGCAAAATGATCTTGATCCAAACTCTGGCCTCCCTGTTCATATGAAAAAAAGGGAAGGACTGGTGGTACCTCTTATATCCATGATGAATCCACTTAGCAGTGGAGGTTACCTCAGCCAAAGTGTGGCGCATGGCTCGGTATGGTGGACGAATCTGAAGCTCAGTGAATGGGGTAGTGGAGACATCCAAAGTGTCCATGATCCAGTTGATAGAAACTAGAGTGATATTCACCTCTGTCCCCCGAACAGTGACCACTTGGAAGCATGCCTCAGTCCTCATATTAGCATAAAAATCTTGAACTATACTAATGTTGCAACAAAGGGCCTCTTCAAAGAGAAAGGTCAGGTGATAGTCTATGCAAAGCCGGTAGATCTGAGGATAATCCCTCACCAATATGTCGTCATCAATAGGCACATCAGGGAAGCAATTTATCTAATTTTGTGCCCTATACCACCGGTTACCTTCCTTGCAAACCGTATTAATCCCAAATTAGGGTTTTTGGCCCTTGGGAGGATCTAGGGCTTTGTGCACTTCCGGGATATCCCAAGCACATCTCCGGCTACTTGAAGCTTCTACCTGCCCAGCTTTGCTGCAAGATCCTCTGGTTTGTCTAGTTCAGTGGGTTCTAGAGGCCATGATATCCTGCAATAATAGTCAAACATCATCAAAGCATGCACAAGACATAGCCCCTTCACACAAAGACAATGTGGCACCTAACCCTACACTTAGATCCAAACCATAGGGTGAGAAGGTACTCAGACTTCCCATCTCACTCCAGGAAACCACCAACAAAATATGACAGCACTACCGTAACACTTCGTCCAATAGTACATATCCCATGCTTCAATTTAAGGACCATTATCACCGCAAAATAACAACAATACATAACACATTAACAACGAAGCATTCAAATCAAACAAGTCAATTGTACGCATCATTTTGACTATATGGTGCAATAATCATGGCGCTACACTGAACAAAGTATCCCATGCTTCAGTTCTTGTAACACCCAACAACACTCATCCAAGAAATGGAAAAATTAAGCCCAAGCATACAAAATCCCTAAATTACCCCAAATTACACCCCCAAATTTGGCCTAGGGTTGACACCCAAAAACATTAAGCACAAAATTAACTCTATTCATGAAATTAAGCATATAATTGCAACACTTGATCCAAATCATGCAACAATTATCACAAGGAACAAGTTACACCACTTACTTTCACTTATAATACCCGAAAATACTCATACCCAAGCAATGATCAAGAAAGAGGGAGCTAAGAACATATATCGTGAGTGAAGATTGTAATAGAAAACAAAGAAAAACTGTGTGGGATTTGAAGAGCGACGCGGATTTGTTTGAAATCAGGTGTTTTGGGGTGAAAAAAGAGAGAAAATGAGAGAGAGGTTTTTGCGATTGTTTACGCATACAAATGGTGAGAAAATACGTTGGGGGTTTAAATAAGGGGGTAGCAGGGCAGGCTGGTTTCCAGAAAACCATGAAAAGTTGTACTTGTTGGCAGCAAGTCCGCAATGTGGACAGGTCGTGGACTTGTACTTTGGATTTTTCCAATTTTTTGTGATTTTGGCCAACTTCCATGCGACTCTTCTTCGTGACAAGTAAGCATCGCTGGCCCGTTGCGCACTCTATTGGATAAGAAATTTTTCGGGATCTGAAAATTTTTATGTTTTGAGCAGTGAACCCCATAAAAATTCATGAGCACCTGATTATGTTATGAAATAGTGAAACAAGTTAATTCGATAAAGAAAAATAAAAAATACCTAATTGATTGACGAGAATTGAAGAGGCAAAATTTTTGCACATTGTCAATGGAGGTCAGTGACGCTGACTGGTCGTGGACCAATATTTTATGCAAAAAATTTATTTTATGAGGATTCTTTTGGAAATAAAAATAAATAGAAAACTAAAGCAATTACAGTTACCTCACCATAGGTTGCCTCCTGTGCAGCGTTGAGTTACCGACGCGGCATGACTCAGAAATTGCCTAATCATCATTGGCCAAATCTATGGCCTCTTAATCACGACTCGTATTCTCACCATAGTAGAATTTGACACGCTGTCCATTAACTAAAAAAGTTTGGTTTGTGGTTTTCTCTCGCAATCCAATCGCACTATGTGGCATCACACTCACCACAGTGTACGGCCCACTCCACCTGGACCTCAGCTTACCTTGAAAAAGTTTAAGATGAGAGTTAAAGAGAAGTACCTTTTGTCCAAGCTCAAAGGTGCACCTGATTATATGCCTTTCATGCCACTTCTTCATATTCTCTTTGTAAATCTTGGCATTCTCATATGCTTGGAGCCAGAATTTATCTAACTCTTCCAGTTGTTCTAATCTTTTGCGCCCTGCAAGCTCTGGATCGAGATTGATCTTTTTAATGGCCCAATACGCTTGGTGTTCAAGCTTGATAGGGAGGCAACATGCCTTACCATAGACTAATCTATATGGAGATGTGCCGATCGAGGTATTGTAAGCCATCCTGTAGGTCCACAAAGCCTCATCCAACCAGATAGACCAGTCTTTCCCTAGGCGTTGATGGTCTTTTGTAGTATTTGCTTCACTTCTAAATTCAACACCTCTATCTGGTTGCTCATCTGTAGATGATATGTTGTGGCTACCTTGTGACTCACTCCATACTTAGTTAGCAGATTCTTCACTATCTGATTGATGAAATGTGACCCCCATCACTGATGATGGCTCTCGGAGTCCTAAACCTTGTAAAGATCTACTTTTCCAGAAACCTACTCACCACCTTGGATTCATTGGTGGGCAAAACTATTGCTTCAACCTATTTGGACACATAATCAACTGCTACAAGATGTAGTGATTACCAAAAGAAGGTGGGAATAGACCCATGAAGTTCATCCCTCACACATAAAAAATCTCCACATCTAAAATATTGTTTAGAGGCATATATGCCTCTTGGAGACGGTGTCGATCTTCTGATATGCATCACATACTCTCACAAACTGTATAGCATCCTTGAAGAGAGTTGGCCAAAAGAATCCTAACTACAACACCTTGTGGATTGTTCGCTCTCCTTCATGATGACCTCGATAGGGTGAAGAATGACATCTCTCAAGTATCCTGCACATTTCTGCCTCTAGGACACCTTCTAACCATTCTGTCAGCACCTTGCTTAAAGTGATATGGCTCATCCCAGATGTAAGCATTTGTATTGTGAGCCATTCACTTCCTCTGCTGATAGTTAGCATCCGGTGGAAAGACCCCACTTACTAGGTTAGTTGACAACATCAGCATACCACGACAGCTACTCTACTTCTAAGGCCAAGAGTTGCTCATCTGGGAATTCATCTTTGATCTGATTTTGCTCACCTATGTGAGCATCATTCTCCAAGCGAGACAAGTGATCAGCAATTTGGTTCTCACACCCTTTTCGATCCTTGATCTCAATGTTGAACTCTTGAAGCAAAAGGATCCATCTGATTAATCGGGGGTTTGCATCTTTCTTGTTAAATAGGTACATCACAGTTGCATGATCAGTAAACACTATGACTGTGGTGCCTACCAAGTAGGATCGCAACTTGTCAAATGCATATACCACTGCCAACATCTCCTTCTCAGTAACTATGTAGTTGCATTCTGCTAAATCGAGGGTCATACTAGCATAGTATATGGAGTGGAACCCTTATCTTTGTGCTTTCCCAACACTTCTCCTACAACAATGTCACTAGCATCATAAATTAACTTAAAAAGGAGCTCCCAGTTAGGGGCTATCAAGATGGGTACTTCCACTAGCCACTTCTTCAGTGTCTCAAAGGCCTACAAACATGTAGCATCAAAGTTAAAAGGTACCTCTTTTTCTAATAGAGCACACTGTGGCTTTGAAATCTTTGAGAAGTCCTTGATGAATCTGCGGTAAAACCGCGCTTGCCTAAGAAAGCTGTGGATTCCTTTGACTAACACAGGTGGAGGTAGCTTTTCTATCACCTTAATTTTTCCTATGTCCACCTCTAGACCACCTTTGACACCTTGTGCCCCAAAACTATCCCTTTCTTTACTAGGAAATGACATTTTTCCCATTAATGATGAGGTTAGTCTCTTCACATCAAGCTAGCACCCTGTCCAGATTATATGGATATACCTCGAATAACTCCCCAAAGATGGAGAAATCATCCATGAAGACTTCTACAATATCCTCCACCATACCATGGAATATTGCCATCATGCACCTATGAAAAGTAACTGGTGCATTGCACAGGCCGAAGGGCATATGCCTGAATGCATATGTCCCATAAGGATAGGTGAATGTGGTTTTCTCTTGATCCTTAAGTATGACTGTAATCTGATTATACCCTGAAAACCCATCCAAGAAACAATAGTACTCCTACTCTGCTAGCCTATCTGACATTTAATCTATGAAAAAGGACTGGATAGTGATCTTTTCTAGTGGCATCATTCAGCTTCCTGTAGTCCATGCGTATATGCCACCCTTGTCACTATTCTGGTTGGGATGAGCTCATTCTTACTATTCGTAACTATCGTCATCCCACTTGTTGTCTGAGATTGGAAAGATGATACCTGCATCCATCCACTTTATCACCTCTTTCTTGACTATTTCCCTTCATGGTTGGATTCAACCTTCTTTGTGGCTAGGCCACTAGCTTATGGCCCTTCTCTATAAAATCCTATACATATACAGGGCTACGCTAATGTCATGGAGTTCTGACATTTGTCAACCTATTTCTCGTTTCCTTCTCTTCAGTTTAGCTACAACAGTTTCCACCTGGGTTGCAGTCAATAAAGCAGATAAGATTACAGGTAAATTGTTATTTTCACTAAGAAAGACATACCTGAGATATGACAGCAACAACTTTAACTCTAGCTGAGGAGTTTCTTCGACTGAGAGATCCCACTACCCTATTTAGGGGCTCAACTACTTTTTAAAGCATGCTGACATTGTGGTTATTTAGCACACTCTCGATTTCCTTTGCTTCTAAATCATCCACTAGCCCTTAATTTAGCAGCACCCTAGCTAGAGGATCCTTAATCTCAACTTAGCTTACTACAGTTACTGTATCCAACATTGTGATGGCTGCCAAGTCCTCATATGCAGTAGGCAACTTTAAAGCTTTGAACATGTCAAACACTTTCACCTTGTCATGAGCTTGCATGGTGAGCCTCCCTGTTGCAACATCAATCAGTGCCCCTCCTATTGCTAGGAATGGGTGTTCAAGAATGAAGGGAACCTCTGGATCAGGTTTGAAGTCTAGGATGACAAAGTCCACGGTGAAAATGAGGGATCCCACTTGGACTAAGACATACCCTATAAACCCATCCGGCCTTGCCACCGAACGATCAGCCAATTGTAACAAAATGGTGGTGGACTTAGGATTCGCAATCCCTAAATTCAAAAACATAAAAATGGGCATGAGATCGATGCTTACACCCAAATTACACAACCCTCTGGTGTTCAAGCAATTCTCAATCGCCAGTTACACAATGAAACTCTCAGGATCCTTCAACTTGGTTGGCAGCTTAGCTTTGTTGGAATCCTGAAAATGAACTCCTCTATGAGTGCCACAGTCTCGAATTCAACCAACTCATTCTTGTTGGCCATAATATCTTTCATGTACTTAGCATACTTTAGGATCCCCTATAAAACATCAATAAGAGGTAAGTTAATTTGTAGTTATTTTAGGAGCTCGATGAACTTCTGGAAGCACTCATCCTCCTTCTTATTTTTCAACTTTTGAGGAAAGGGAGGATGAGTCTTGGGTATTGGGGTCGCTTCATCATTAGGTAAGCTGGGATTACCAGCCTCATCAATCTTGTCAATGCTTATGCCAGTCCCATCCCTCTTCTTTGGGACCAATTCTGTAAATGGCTCACCACTTCTGGTGCTAATTGTGTTCACTTGCTTGGAGTTGGGGTATGTGTTCCCTGGCAAGCCTCTCTAAGATCTAACATTCACAGTGCTTGCCCATTGCCCAAATGACTTTCCAGGTTCTGGAGAGCCTTCTTGTTTTGATAAATTTTGTCATCTTGCCTTTACTAGTTCGCCAGAATTTATCTCAGCACTTCACTATCATTCATGTTGCTCAAATTGGCTTTCTTTATGGGCTGTTGCATCTGCTGATTATAGAATAAGTTGCCATCTTGTGGTCTATGCTGAGGTGATTCTTGATTCAGCTGATTTCAACCCCAAGAGAAGTTTGGATGATTTCTCCAGTTTGAGTTATAAATGTTCAAAAACTTTGGTACCCACCTCTGTTGGTATTGCCCAAAAAGTTTATAGCCTCTGGATTAGCTCCACAAAATTACGCAGTGTAGTTTCCACCTCCACACACATAGCACCACCCATTCTAATGTTGTTAAGCCATATTTACTGGAGCTGGTTGTTGGCCCAAAGACAAGTTGTTGAAGTGATTCATCATCATATTCTGCATTACTGACACTTGGGCTTGCAAGGCAGTCAGTGCATCCACCTCTAACATGCCGGCCTGCTTCTGAACTACCGATTTTCTAGATCCTCTATTCTACTTAGGATTGCCTTATGTAATGCAGTTCTGAAGAGCATATAACTCATTGTATATCTTCACCAGTGCTTGTGTACCTGTAGCGGAATCAAGAAGAATTTTGGTGTTGGGTTCCAAACCTTCAATAAAGGTATGAACCAACACCTCATTAGCCTAACAATGATGGATACAATTAAATAGAAGAGTTTTGAACCTATCCCAAGCTTGGTATAAATTTTCTCTAAGTCTTTACCTGGAACTCAAAATCTCACTCCTGAGTTTGGTTTTCTTTCCAGATGAGAAGAATCTTGTCAAGAACTTTCTAGCCAGCTCATCCCATGAAGTGATTGAGTTCGGTGGCTCAATTTGTAGCCACCTTAATGCTTCCCCTAGTAGTGAAAAGGGAAACAAAGCTATCTTTACATTATCTCTATTCACCCCTTGGGGATGAAAGTATCAGCGATCTCCAAGAAGTTCTGAAGATAAACCTGAGGGTTTTCATGTGACAACCCAGTAAATTACCTGGTGGAATGTAGCAATTGGACTATATTACTTGGTTAACTGGTTAACTGGTAACTAATTATAACTACTATGGTTAACTGGTTTGTAGTTAATTATCAAATTAAGTACGATTCCAAAATTGTAACTTTTTTCACACTCATTCTAGACTCAATGCTTGCACTTATGTTTGAGTTTCCTGATTATTGATTCACAGGATTGAAAATACCTAAGTAGGGTTGCACACCTCTACCAGCCTACGCTTATTGACTGCATAACTGTACCGTTGAGTGGGAATAGACAAAATCAATAAGAATTCTTTAATGTTTTATTCCTGTATTTGAACCAACCTAGCTATAAGGGTAGCTGTCATGGGTCTCCCTTACATGAATCAATCTATTTTTCTAGTTGAACAAGCTCCCTATATTATTATTTTCCATGTATCCCAACATCTCTCGAATCTAGAATGAACAACTAATTTACCCCGTAGTTGATCAGGCTATGCTGTAAGGACTTGGATTTTCATATAGCTTTAGTGATGCTTGGAATTTGATTCCGAAAAGTTTGGGCTAAGGAGACATCTTATGGAAGCCTCCATGGGTTGTGTGACTCCTATATGGGACCCCCAAATCAGTTTAAACTCCTTCATTACTATTTGTTCTTATTCTAAACACTTAGCTTCTCATTCATTCGCTCAAATGCTTGCCGAATCCTCTTTTCGAGCTCTAACCGGTGGATTCCCATAGAACCTCCAAGATCAATTTGATTTCACTTTCAAGCCTTCAATTCAAGCTTATTTATGTTATTTTAGTCCATCGTGCGTCTCCTACATCAAGCCAAGTTCGAAGGAATTCCATCGACTAAATTTTTTCATAAGTACCGATAGAAGAGTCAATTTTAAAGGGTCATATCTCTTAGCTCAAAAGGAATTGGGTGTCCCATAGCCTATCAAATTAAAACTCTTTGAATAATCTTTCCAATGCACTTGGTTTCACATAATTTAGAGTTTGGATGAAGAAGTTATGCCCGTTTTCATAATGCTCTCTTATGTTGTAATGTCACCATTTCTCTAAGGCAAGCCACACGGGTACCCATACAGGCCGTGTGGCATCCCACAAACCATAGGGATGGCCTTGGGCCTGAAACGGCCACTTTTTGGCCAAGTAATGTGCCATGACCAGCAACACGAACCGTGTGGTGTGATATGGGCCGTAAGGCTTTCAGAGTGAAACTTTTCTAAGTGTTGAGCCAAGTTTCAATTTCCAGATTTTTGCCTAAGTGTAGTCTCACGGGCCCTCCACACGAATCATGGAGTTCCACACAGGCCGTGAGGTTTTCAGAGTGAAACTTTTCTAAGTGTTGAGCCAAGTTTCAATTTTCAGATTGTTGCCTAAGTGTAGTCTCACGGGCCCTCCACACAAATCATGGAGTTCCACACAGGCCGTGAGGCCTCAAGTATAGTGACACTTTGCCATTTTTCTCTCCATTTCACTAATGGCATTTTCGTAAATTTTATTTATTCTAATGACTTTTTGAGACATCCTATGCTATCATAACACTTTCTAAAAGACCTAAATCCTATTTTTAATTATCTGACTCACTCCTCTCATTTGAAAAATACTCTCAAATTCTCTCAAGAATATCTACCAAAGCCCCAATAAAGATTCAAGGAAACTCAAGAACAAGTTTTAGATTTCAAGACCCTACTCTAAGCTTCAAGTTTCCTTCAAGCTCATCTCAAGAAAACCTAAGTATAAGGTATGTCGACTTCATCCATTGGGTCCTTTCACTCATGGAGCCCAATTTTTCTTTTTATGAAAATTGTATGATTTCAAGTTGTACTACTTATGGGTATCTCTTATTATGAAATATGAGCATGAAATATGTTGGGATTTTATCAAGTATTGTTAATTATGCATGAATATCTATTTTGAGCTTACATTATGAGTTGATATTTGTTTATTGAGACTATGCATGATTTGAGCTATGAAAGCTATGATCTATGATGAACTTTTTAGATGGATTTCATGATACCCAACTTGGGGTTTTACTACAATATTGGTGGGTTAAATTTGAATTGATTTTTACTCATCTTGTTTACTCTTGAGTTGCATGATTTTGAACTATTACCATGAGCCCGCCATGTGTTTGATAAAATTACATGACTAGAATTCTCAAGTTTTCTACATGATTTACAAGTCAATGTTTCAAGACTACTTATGGGATTTCAAGCATGTATTGAATTCATGAAATTATCTATGATTTTACAAGTATCAAGTCAAGCCCTATTTTAAGATTTTTACCTCTTGTGAACCATTTATATTAATGCAAGGGTTCATTATTATTACTCTTATGTTTCAAGTTAGGCTCACTATTGGAGGTCAATATGTTTCAAGAGCTACTCATGTCATGATATCATGTTTCTTGTAAGTTATTAAAGTTATATTATTTCAAGTATTCCGTGAGATTAGACTTAAAATCGATTGAGTACTTTAGATGGGGACTCGACCCAAGGGGTCCTTATATAAAATCTTTAGTCTCTAAACTATGTGCCAACATAGGATTATATACTTTACCCTAGCTAAATCAGTGGATCCATCTAGTTCTTTTCATCATGTTACCATGGTTGGTTTACCTTGGCAAGTAGACCACACTTCACCGAGGGGTGTCATGCCCAGTCACTAGGTGGGGGTTTTCATACCCAGCCACCTGTACCGAGGAGTTTTCATGCCTTAGATTCCAAGTTGTAGCTACTTGGTCTATGTCGGTTAAGGTCTCCTTCCATATATGTAAGATATGTTATGCAGGTTGAATTTTTACATGCATGTTTTATTACAAGCATTAATCGTACATGTCATATTGAATTATATTTGTTGCCTATATTTCTGAATTTTAAATATGATGGCTTATATCCTTATTGCATTACATCCTACATACTTAGTACATTCAAATATACTAACGCATACTCTAGGCCTACATGATATCACCATGTAGGAACTGGAGCTCCTTTTGATCATCCTCCTCCACATGGCTAGTTTGATCCTTTGAAGTAAGCTTTGGTGAGTCCTCAACTCCGAGGACAATATCTACTTAATTCATGTTATGTTGAGACTTCTTCTTTATATTGGATACTTCTTATTATTCTTATGAGGGTGAGCCCAGGAAGTCTGTTAGCCCCCGCTCCATTCTAAGTAGAGGTGTTTGTTAGATACTACGTTGTATATGCTTTCAAGCTTGACTCTTCTTATGTTGCTATATTTATGAAAGACTTACCTTAGTCCCCTTTTTCTCTTTTATCAAATGACTCTTGTTTATGTTAAATTTTGCTTCTGCAACCAATAATGTGTGCATGTTACGATCAAGAGGCTTGTTTGGGTTATCTTCGGACTTCTCATTCGCCATGTCACGTCTAGGCCCTATGCTTGGGTCATGACATAAATAGTATAGATTAAATCAATATAAGAATAACCTAGTGAAAACCCATTCATAATATGCAAACATCAAGAACTAGAACATTGTTTGTGGCTACAATCCCAGAATATGGGAAGATTAGCCACACATCATTGTCTTAAACATCAACAAGAAGATAACCAACATTTACAATGGAAAATCAAAGGTAAAAACTAACCACAGTAATCCTAGAATGAAGTTCTTAATCGTCTCTCCTCTGTTCCATAAAAAACCAGAAATGAAACCTAATGTTCTAAATTGAATATAGCTTAAAATTCCTGTATCTCATTCTTACTCTATCGTCTTCAAATTCTGTGACATGGACTAGGCTATTTTGAGTGGATTTTTGCATTTAATGCTGACTGGGTAAATTTCTCCTTTTCTTATACAAGTCCATGACACAAACTTCAACCATTTTCTAGCTTAGTGCCTTTTTCTCCAAGATTTCAGCTTACAAAGCTTTTTCCCTAGCCTGCGACGCGCACTTGAGCAATTTTGCTGAGCTGCCTGATTTCTTCACTTATTTCTGTAGTTGTGCTCTTCCTCAAACTCTGAATGTGAGTCCAAACTTGCATATTTTGTTCAAAAACCTGCAAAACACAACCAACAAGTGCGCTTGATCCAAGATTAGCAAAATATGCTTTACACTAAAGTTACCTAAACTCTTTGGTTTTGTCCTCTGACTAAGCTCTACATATGGATATTTTTTGCTAGTTTGGTGTATAAATACACTTAAGATTAGAGAAAATCTAGGTATTAGGAGAGTCCAGTGAGTTCTTCAAAGTTTTTCGAAGATTTAAATCTTATAAGTATGTAAGGCCACCTGAACTCCTATTTTTGTGCCTAATCTATACTTCTTACCAAGAATCATAGTCAAGATTCAAGTCAAACTTCATTCCTATGATCTTATGAAGAAGTTCTAGAACCTTATCATAAAATCCTTGTTATTGTACTATTATTATGCTAAGAACTTATTGTTGAGTACATCTCTTTAGATTCTTCAAGTATTACTATATTTACAAGAACATTAGATGAGTTTTGAGAACCATTTCATTTATCATACTTTAATTGCATTGAAAAGTGACTACATTACTACAAGAATTTGAGAAGTTCAAGTATAATAGAGTTAAATAATTATTTTGAGACTGATTTAAGAAGAGCAAGTTAAGAAAAGCTAAAGCATGGCTAAGCCGTAAAAGTTTTAAAGACGCATTAAAGTTATGAGCATTATAAAAGTTTTTTGGAAGTAGTATTGAGTACTGATATGAGTAAGAGATAATAACTTGAACTCATAAACTATGTAACCAACATAGGAAGGATTGTACCAAGTGTAGAACTCTTCATATGCCATTGAGATGACCCAGTTTAGATAGATCCATAAGTACTTTGTCTCTTGCCTTAGAAAAGTATGGGATGGTTCTGAAAGCATGGGTAGGACATATCATCATGAGGCTCATAGTGATATTTGTCAGTCAGAGAAACTCCCCAAGCTAAAGTATATTATTTTATAGCATATTGAGTTACATTGTTTATACATTCAGCATACTTTGTTACTTACTACATTACTATTCTGAAATTATATTTTGAGTTATACCTGAGTTTAGTGCCCCCACTATGAGTTTCCTATTTTTGGCCATCTGTAATGATTTTGAAGGTCATTTTTGGCAGTTTCAACCAGGTTACCAGTTTGCCATTCCCAAAAGTTGCCTTGGATCATTTTTGTTGAGTCTAAAAGCTAAATTTTGAAAATCTTATAAAAAGTTAGAGTTTTGCTAAAGAATGAGTTTTTAAAGACTTAAAGTTGGAAATTTTAAGTTTTGAGGTTATTTTGATTTTTGAGTGCCAAAATTTTGTTATATCAACTCCATTAGTTTTGAAATGGAAAATCTATCCTAGGAGAACTTTCATAACTAAATTCAAAGTTAAAATAATGATTTTGGACCTAAAGTTGCATTTTTAGTTTATTTTGGATCATAAGTTTGACTTTGGTAAACATTCAGAGTATGGAGGCATGGATCGAAATTTCATCAATTACAGTAATTCCAGATAGTGAAACTGCCACTAGAAATTGTCTCATTATAATTTTTAGAGCTTTTGAGAATATTTTGAGTTTGTGAGTTCGAAACTAGTTTAAACGATCTTTCTCAGCTTCCAAGCGAATGAGGTCTGGAACTCGACTTTTGACGTTTTCATTGAGTCCAGAACATCATTTCTAGTAGGCTTCCATGTTTAATTTGAGTTCATAGGGCTCCGAATGAATTCTCAAGTGTCTAGTTATTGATTTTAAATGTTGTGTTTTGTTGGTTTCTGGTGCCACCCACTTTGTTCTCTGCATTCGTGGAGGTCTATCTTGAATGACCTCCATGTTCGCAGAACTTCTCTCTGCGTACATGGAGCACTATAGTGTGGGCCTCTGAGTTCGTAGGTCAAATCTGTGCATCAACGGAGCTTTAGAAGGGCCAATGCTCTGCGTTTGTGGATCTTTGTTCACGTTTGTGGGGTACTTGATTTACCTAAAAGAGTAGCTTGTTTAAAAATTGATGGGTTTATTTTATTTTACCATTTTCAATACTCCAAGCTTTATTTCAAGATATTTTTAGAGGCGAATTGATTGGGTAACTATTTTCTAACCTATTTCATTGATTTTCCCTATTTAATTCGTGTTTCTAACTTATAAATTTGGAATTTTAATGGTGGAATTTGGGGATTTTTTGGACTTTGTTTCTAAGGTTTAATTGATGATTTCTCCCTCATTTTAACTCCATTTCTAAAATGGTTTTTACCATTGAACTCCTTGTTACTTGGAAAATATTTTCATCTATTGGTTTTTAGATTTTTTCTACTTTTTTTGGTATGGAATTTTGACCATTTTGTGTTTTTCACTCCAAAATGATTAATTTTGGTGTCATTAGATTCGTTAGTAATTGTGATGTTATATTAGAATAGATTTTTGTGAATTGGAATACCGTAGAAAGGGGAAGACTTTTGATTTGACTTGATTTAAGACTTTATCTAAGGCAAGTGGACTTCTAACCTTTTGTTAAGTACGATTGAACCTTGTATGCTCTAGTATGCATGTGATTAAGTACTTTGGGGTAGAGTTGTATCATGTTATGCTTTGATCATGAGATATGATTTAAATAATTACCTCTATAGTGATTTAATGGCTTGCGAGTTTATTGTGGATTCGTGATATTCATATATATGATTTTGCGAGTTGTTTGATTTTGATATTGACATGAAACTTATATTGTGATATTACTGATATGGGAATTAATATGATATTGAGGCATTGATGATATTGATACTTTGATAATACTGAGATCATTATGGTGTTGACATTGTGTTATCATTGAAATCATGCACTTTGCATCCTCTGTTATGTACATGTGATATTTGTGATGGTTGTGGCCGAGAGATGAGTAAGGTAACATGTGGATTGGTGGCCGAGGTCTCTACCAGTTGAACTGAGGTGATACGCCAGCGGTCTGAGGTTATTTCCAGGTAGGTCTGAGGTTATTTGCGAAAGGGTGAGCATTGGCCGAGGTCTTTGCCGACTATGTTCAGGGATACATGGTCCTTGTGTGGCCCCCGTGGGTTCTGATGTGATGCAATCGATAGATGTGTATCGTAGGACATACATACATCATGATTATGTAACATTGCATTGCATTATTTACACATGGCGTCCGCTCTATTTCATACCATATCTGCTTGGTGTTGCTATTATTTTACTTATGAAGTTGCTGACTTATTTGTAATTGACTAGTGTAGTTGTTGAACCAATTTATATATATGATTTGGAGATATTATGCGATGTGATGACTATATATATTTTATTGGGAAATGTATATTATATTCTGCTAGGACTTTTCTTAATGTCGGATTGTAGTTCGGTTGTATATGGTTAGGAGTTAAGGAGTACTTGTGTTCTTCATTGCTTTACTGTATGTTAGTTCCATTTCGTTGATATGTTATTATTTGGTGTACATCCCTTGCTACATTTTTTGTAGGTTGTGAACCTGATCCTCCTTCCTAGCTTTCTAATCTACTGGATCGAGCTTTTGATCTTTCAAGAGGTAGCTACTTGTTCTTTTGATAGACCTTCAGAGATTCTACTATTATGTTTTGTTCTTTTTGAAGACTAGAAATTATGATATGTATTTCATTTGAGTATTCTATATTTAAAGGCTTGTACATGTGGCACTAGTTCTTAGATCATTGTATTTTTATTTCTTTCGCTTACCTATCTTACTAGACTATTTATCTTCTGCTTTTATTATTGTTATTAAGTTGTTTCAATGTTGAGTTAACTTGTCTTGGTGGGTTAGAAAGGTGTCATCATGCAAAAATTTCGAGTTGTGACAATTTGATATCAAATCCCCAGTTCATAGGTCTCACGCGTGCATAAGCCCAATCGAGTAGATTCTCAAGGATCGGATCAGAGACGTCCATTACTTAGCCTTCAGAGGACACATAGATTGTTAAGGAACTTTCTTTTTCTTCATTCTAACCAATTCGTGTGTAGGCTCTAGTTTGGTAGTAAGTGTTCGTGTGTCCTTTTGATTGATGGCGAGGAACAAAGCTACTACCGCTATGGGACAAGGAGAGGCTGCCCATATATTAGTTTTGAGACCCCAGCTAGGGGCAGGGGCCAAGGAGTCGTATCAAAGAGAGATTATGATTGGGGTATCTCCCTCGAGCCAACCATGGAGCCTAGAAAAAAGCAGGTTTCTCATGAGTTTATTGTAGCATCACTACTTTAGGATAAACTTTTGAGGGTTTAAGTGTATTAGAGACTTTGGGTTGACAGGTAGCCCAGCTTACACTTCTGGTACTTCACAGACTCAAGTAGAGGTTCAGCCCCCAGATCAGCAGCAAGCCCCCGTGGCCTAGGTTCAGCTAGAGCAACCTTTAGCAGCACCGATCATTGAGATTCCACCAATAGCTTCCTTCACAAATGAAGAGCAATGTAAGTAGAAGATGTTTAGAAAGATGGGCCCACCTCAGTTTCAGGGTGGGAAGGCGGAGGAAGCTCATGAGTACTTGATTACTTGCAGAGAGATACTTGATGTTGTGGGACAAGTAGAGATGCCTGGTGTGAGATATGTTACTTTCAAGCTCTATGGGCCAGTAAGGGAGTGGTGGAGACTTATACAGGATCCCTTCTATCTAGGTCTTCTCAGATGACTTGAGAGATATTTTCAAATGCCCACTATGATTGGTTTCTTCCTTGAAGTGTCCATAAGGAGAGCCGATTGAAGCTCGAGAGTTTGAGGTAGGGTACTATGACCATTTATGAGTACGTGATCAGTTTCTACCGGCTAGCTCAATATGCCACAGCTATACTTGTAACACCCCGTAAAACTATCAAAATACCCCTAGAATAAAGACGTGTGCTTAACACATCTTCCCATGCTCTATTTGAAAATTCAAGACTTGATATGCAATCAGCATGAGAAATTGAGTGGGAAAATGGCCTTGACCCAATTTTAGAGCAACCGAGTCAAAAAAATAATTTTTTGTAATAAAATGCGCACCAGCGAGGGTGCGCGATAAGTCTACAATGCGGACCCATCGTGGACCAACATTTAGTTTTTATTCCAAATATTTTCTATGGGATTTTGGAGGATTTTAGATGAAAACTACCAAAAAGATATATGGTCCGCATCACGAACCTGGCATCCCAAAGACTGACTTTTTTCGAATTTCGTGAGGGGCATCCTAGAACTTTCCAAACCTCTCCTAGACTTAATATATGGCCAAAATAGGTCGTTTTAAGCGTAAAGGGGTATATAACCCATTCTTGAGCCATTTTAAGTCTTTGAGAAAAGACCTAAGGCTAAAAAAGAAAAGAGAAGAGCAAGGAGTTGAAGATTTCAAGAGGGATTCATGCCAAATTGATCATCTACATTTGTTACAGGTATGTAGGGCTAAACTAAAAGCATGAGATTATTCTCTCATGTGCCCCATAAATGGTCTTAGAAGAGAGTTGAAGGTTCTTTAGTCCACATGCATGAATCTTGATTATTTTCTTGAAAAATTATATTTCTTATATGTATCTTCATATGTTGATGATCATCATAAACTTGTTTTCTTAGATTGAATATTTTTCATGAGATATTGCATAAATCCTACATGTGAACTTTTAAAAGCATGTACGAAAGAAGATAGGGATTGAGTCTAGAGCCTTGATTGAGAGAGTCAATTGTGATTGTAATTGTGATGTGAGAATGATGATGAGTTGATAGAACTTGATAGTCCCTTGAGTCTCCATAAACGAACCCTAAAGATTTGTCTATTCGAATGTTCTCTAATGATTGTTCTAAGCCTTGAGCTATTGATTGAGATGTTCATTGATGAGATGATTAGAGTCTCTACGAGACTGATTGAAAGATTGTGCCTCCACGAAGCTGATTGAGATAGTTTGATTGGATGGATTTTTATAAGCATTGAGTCATGGGAGAAGTATCGAGCACCGAAAGAGTAAGATTTAGTCTAACTTGTACTCATTAATCTACGTAGCCAAACATAGGTGAGGATCAACACAATCACATCATATTATGTTGAGGTCCCCTCTGATTAGAAGTTCCTAAATTTAATAGAGGACTTATAGATTTGCTGACTCCATTTGGACTTATCCATGTGGTTTCGATTCGTTCTCTACTAGCAAGTACAGAACTGTTGTGGCAATATTAGCTTGATTATTGTAAAGTAACTGGATCATAAATGACTGTTGTCGGATAAGAGAAACTCTCAGAAAGTTCCTACCTTGAGTACTTTGATTCAAGATGAGATAAGATGGGATGAGATGAGTTATGTTGAGTTCCTTTAAGATGAGTCCCTCTGAGTTGAGTTTAATTCGATTGTTGAGTTGATTGATTGATGTGTCACTTATCTAATCTTTATTCTTGCTTTAGATAGATATTTGACATGTTAATTGTTATTATTTTGAGTCGATTATTATTTCTATATTATTCTACCTGTTTTGGTTTCATTCGGCTATTTTACAAATCGTACATTCCATGTACTGACGTCACTCTGGCGCTGCTTCATTTCATGATGTAGACACGGGATTTGGAGATCATCAACAGGCACATCGGGTGAGCCACCCCTACTTTAGAGGATTCATTATATTTATGTCATCTTGCTTTAGTGTTAGACACTTCTTAAGCTTTATTTTGATTGAGGTAGTCATGGGTCTGTCATTGGCACCAGTTGATAGTGATAAAGGCCTTATAGACTAGATTCGAATGTAGATGTTAAGACTTGTTGAGCTAGTTTCTTTCTACTAGCCTTTCTATTTATAATATTATTTTAATATTAGATGAGATGTGCCTATTTACTTCCTTATGTTTTCTTCTGATTAGTAGAATGTATGAATGAATGAATATGATGAGGCTAAGTGATTCGCTTGGGGACTAGCAATAGTCTCTGAGTGCCGATTATGTCTAGGGTACCCTCTCGGGGCGTGACAAACTTGGTACCAGAGCAAGAGTTCAAGTGTCCTAGGGTGTCTATGAAGCCGTGTCTATAGGAACTTATTTATGGTTGCGAGGGCCCGACTTCTATAAATTAGGGAATATTGACATTTAGGAAAAGTCTCCCTTCTTTCATATTCTAAATCGTGCAATGGAGCTATTTCCTAAGAAATCTATGATGATTCATGTATTGCTCTAAACCCTTCGACAATGCCTCATCCATGAGGTGATAGGGACAGTAATGTTCAAACTCTTATAGATGAGATCCTCCGTGATAGAGTAAACAAAATGGTAGAGAGACTACACCAGGCTTTAGAGAAGCTGACTAGTGTGCTAACTCGATTGACTAGAAAGAGTGCACTACTACTCGTATGAATCGTGCATTTGAGTTAGCTCTAAATGTACCTAGAGCCTTCTTTTCAAAACTTGCTTCTGATGTTACCCATGAGAGAGAAACTTACGTCTCTAAAGAGTTTAGTGTTACCAACTAAGAGTAAGATGTAAGGTTTTATACCACCCTGAGTAAAGCTATCATTCCAAAGCTAGAATGATGACGATAGAAGGAAAAGGAAAAGATAGCAAGAATGATGACTGACTGAGACTTGTAGTTAGAGTTATTTACCTCTTAGTTATGTAATGAGGTGATGTGTTGGTTCCCATATGTTTGATGAAATAGTCATAAGTACCCTTGATTTTTATGATGAGATATAGAGGAAGAGTTATTGTTAGAATATGATAGAATGTGCTTAAACCACAAGGAATTTGATGTTGATGTAGTATTCATACTATTGAGGGTGAAGTGTAGATGTTGAATAGGGGAAAAAGAGTGCTTTCAATATGATAGATCAAAATTAGGCTTATGAATTTTAAGTGATAGTTCATGAGATTCATTAAGTTATGAGTCTTAGTCAGATAAGGAGATATGATTGAATAGGTGAGTGGTACTGAGCCGTGAGGAGGAGAATGCATTGATTGAATACTCGCTATAAGATTTTAGTGGGCTTATATTCCCCACATTTTTACCTAGTAGTGGTAAGTTGTTGTGATATTAGAGAGGTGTGTGATAGATGCACATATTAGTGGTAGACCCTAAGCTTGAATTTTGAGGAGTAGAGTAGAAGAGGAGGCAACATTATGAGAATGATAGTCTTGGAGATTTGCTCTAGGAGACTTTCCCTAGTGTATGTTCGAGATGAAGATGTTGATTTGTGAGGAAGTGATACTATGGGCAAAATATAAGTTCCCCTTAGGTAAGACGAGTGAAACGAGGATAGTTCAATAGATGAAAAGAGACTTGAGATGTGTACCCATGATTGTGGAAAGATGTGTGAAGCTCTAAGCTATAACAGCTATAAGAATCTAGATAGTATATTTGAGTTGCAAATGTAGAGTAGGCTGATGTAAGCATTCGTTGTCATCTCAAGCAACTAAGTTGATTGGGACATATGGATAGATGATGATGAGTTTTCCCTTATAGTCTAAGTCTCGTATAAATGAGCTTATGAGAGCATAGAAGTTGAGCGTTAGCAGGCAAAAAAAGAGGTTAGATAGTGAGAGTTGTGGGAAGTGGTTATGTACACCATTAAAAGCACTAAATATAGAGAGATATTTCCATAAAGACAAGAGGAAGCTGAAAGTGGTATCTTTGAAGAGAGTTTTAGTGGCTAATTTATTTATGCAGCTATAGAATGATAGAAGAGTTTAAGATGCCTATTCTTGTGAATAATGATTCCTCGATCGTGTGGAGGTATATGCTTATAGCCTAGTAGAGGGATTCTCAAAACTTGAGAGATGACCCTTGAGCTAAGAGGGAGATGGTGATGTGATAGATCGAAGTAGATCTTGAGTGTTCGATGGTTATAGGTTGATTTGGATGAGGCATTAATTTTTTCATCTCGTATATTCCTTGTACTTCAGTGACGATGATACTCTATTCCCATCTGGTATACGACTATCATGCCCATGTTCTAGTCCCATATACCACTTATTGATTGTCACTCATGTTGAGTTGGGAGGATGAAAGCAATGAAGTCAATCATTTTTTTATCTTACCCCATGGATTTGAGTGTTTCCACCCCTATGTTGAATGAAATATGACCTAAGTTTTACACTACATGTAGTTCTGTGAATTCAGAATGAGTCTTGATAGATAAGGGAGATTGTACTTAATTATGAACGTTCTCAAATAAGATTTCTCAATTGAATCGTGCTAATGATTATCATTCCAAGTTCTTTGAGTTATTCTGTCTTCCCATGTCTTGATAGAAATGTCGATGATAGTAGAAGAGTGATAGTTGATGAGAGAGAGGGTGAGGAGTTCTTCATTATGACGCTATGTTACACATGCACTGATCTTCGGCTTGTTAAAACATTGTTGATGGTAGGATGTAGAGATGACAAGTTCCTCTTGGTCCAAATAGTGATGTTGATTGTAGTAGACGGAGAATGGGATAGTTGAGGAGGAGTGAACGAATCCATATTGCGACATTGGTGTTGTACTTGTGTCCTATAGGGATAGAGATAGAGGGAAGAGAGAGATAAAACCTTATGATGAGTAGTATATAGGTAAGGGTATGTTGGTGTGACTGGAGTGAGAACTTATTGAATGGTGGAAGTAGAAGTGCTAAGTATGTTTGAAAATACTAAGGTATAGTTGAAGTGGTTAGATTGACAGGCTTGATTCGTGGTTGTTATTATGCGAGTACTGATGACAGACTATCAAAGACTTCATGATAGTGAAATAGTGAAGAGGATTAGTGATCTTTAATGAAGGCTCCTATCAAAGTATAGAGCTAAGTATTGAGGACTAGCTTTGTATGAATACGGTCATCTTAAGGGTAGCACCTTGACACTCAGAAGTAGGCTTGAATGGAGTAAGAGAATTTGGATAGGTAGAGAGTTAGAATAAGAGCTATAAGCTTTAGTTGATAGAGTAAAGTGTCATGAAAAGGAGCACAATTGAGACGAGGTGCTAAACTTGAGAGTTGTACATAGAGTCTTATGTATCGATAATCCCATTCTCGATTAGAGTTGATGATTTCCTTCTGAGTTCGAAGGACTGATTTTCGAATAGTTTAAACTATTTGAATTGATTGAGTTTCGACGTTCCATTCGTATTTGATGCTAAAAATGTCTAAGAGAATATTTTTACTCTTGATCTGAACCAATTTGTCTATTCTGAGTGATTTGTGATCGTCTGAACGGGTCGATAGTTTGATTTGTTGAGTGATTAATAAGAAGAGTCTTGATCATTATTAGTGCCTAATGATGACAATATTGAAGGTAAATTTCCTTACCCTTAACTAAGTTGATTATCTTTTCTCGAAGATTGTTTATTCTTGAGTTTGAATAGAGATTGTCAATAGAAATGAGGAGTCGAAAGACAGATTGATAGATGTGAATGTTGAGAGGATTTTCTAGTCTATTCGTGCCCTGATATCCACCCTTACTCATCATTCAACGACAAATGATCCCAAGGGGGAGATGATGTAACACCAGTAAAATTACAAAAATACCCCTAGAACAGAGAAGTACGCGTCTTCCCATGCTCTCCTGCAAATCTAGGATAGGGTATGTAATCAATGTGACAAATTGAGTGGGAAAATAGCCTCGACCCGATTTTAAAGCAACCAGATCGAAAAATAATTTTTTGTCATAAAATGTGAACCAGTGAGGGTGCGCGATAGGTCCGCGATGCGAACCTATCACAGACCAACACTTAGTTTTTCTTCCAAATATTTTTTACGGGATTTTGGAGGATTTTCGACGAAAAATACCAAAAAAATATGTGGTCCGCGACTCCCAAAAATTGACTTTTTTAAAAATTTCGTGAGGGGTATCTTAGACCTTTCCAAATCCCTCCTAAACTTAATATATGACCAAAATAGGTCATTTTAAGCGTAAAAGGGGTATATAACCCATTCTTAAGCCATTTTAAGTCTCTGAAAAAGACCTAGGGCTAAAAGAGAAGAGAAAAGAGCGAGGTGTTGAAGATTTCAAGAGGGATTCGTGCCAAATTGATCATCTACCTTCGTTCTAGGTACGTAAGGCTAAACTAAAAGCATGGGATTATTCCCGCATGTTTCCCATAGATGGTCTTAGAAGAGAGTTCAAGGTTCTTAATTCTACATGCATGAATCTTGATTTTTTTTCTTGAAAAATTATACTTCTTACATGTTTTTTCCTATGTTGATGACCATCATAAACTTTTTTTCTTGAATTGAATATTTTTCATGAGATATTGCATAACCCTACATGTTAACTTTTAAAAACATGTATGAAAGAAGATAGGGATTGAGTTTAAAGCCTTGATTGAGAGAGTCGATTGTGATTGTGATTGTGATGTAAGAATGATGATGAGTTGATAGAACTTGATAGTCTCTTGAGTCTCCATAAAAGAACCCTAAATGTTTATTCGATTGTTCTCTAATGATTTTTTTAAGCCTTGAGCTATTGATTGAGATGTTCATTGATGAGATGATTAGAGTCCCTACAAGACTGATTGAAAGATTGTTCCTCCACGAGGCAGATTGAGATAGTTTGATTGGATGGATTGTTTTATGAGCATTGAGTCATGGGAGGAGTATTGAGCATCGAAAGAGTAAGAGTTAGTCCAACTCGCACTCCTCAAACTATGTAGCCAAACGTAGGGGAGAATCTGGACCATCACATCATATTATGTTGAAGTATCCTCTGATTAGAAGTCCCTGAAATCTATAGAGGACTTATAGATTTGATGACTCCATTTGGACATATCCATGTGGTTTCGATTCATTCTCTACTTAGCAAGTGCAAAGCGGTTGTGGTAATATCAGCGTGATTGTTGTACATTCACTGGCTCATAAGTGACTGTTGTCGGATATGAGAAACTCCCAGAAAGTTCCTACCTTGAGTACATTGAGTCGAGATGAGATGTGATGAGATGAGTTGAGTTGATTTCCTTCGAGGTGAGTCCTTTTGAGTTGAGTCTGATTTGATTGATTAGTTGATTGGTTGATGGGTCACTTGTCTACTCTTTATTCTTGCTTTAGATAGACATTTGACATGTTGATTGTTATTA
>JAABOM020096805.1:0-27342 GCA_011800125.2 Solanum clarkiae
GCTATGGTCACTTTGAATTTCTTGTTATGTCATTTGGGCTAATGAATGCACCAGCAGTTTTTATGGATCTGATGAACGGGGTATTTAAGCCATTCTTGGATGTGTTCGTGATAGTATTTATATATGACATTTTGGTATATTCAAGATCAGAAGAGGACCATGCAAATCACTTACGACAAGTGTTACAGGTTCTTCGTGATCGATAGTTGTATGCCAAATTTTCTAAATTTTGGCTAAAATCAATGGCATTCTTGGGTCATATTGTGTCTGATGAGGGAAGAAGAGTTGATTCACAAAAGATAGAGGTTATGAAAGATTGACCGAGGCCAACGATACCTACAGAAGTCCGGAGCTTCCTAGGGTTGGCGGGGTATTACAGAAGGTTTGTTGAAAATTTTTCTTCTATTTTTGCATCTCTAACAAAGTTGACACATAAGGCAACCAAGTTCCAATGGAACGATGCATGTGAAAGGAGCTTCCAGGAGATGAAAAATAAGCTAAATTCTGCACCTATGCTAGTACTCCCAGAAGGCATCGAGGGGTATGCAGTGTATTGCGATGCTTCAAGAGTTGGCTTAGGGTGTGTACTAACACAACATGGTATGCTAATTGCTTATGCATCCAGACAGCTACGACCACGTGAGAAAAATTACCCAACTCATAATCTTGAGCTAGCAGCAGTTGTATTTGCTCTGAAAATATGGCGCCACTATTTGTATGGGGTTCATGTTGACATATATACTGATCATAAGGGCCTGCAATACATCTTTAAGCAAAACGACCCAAACTTAAGACAACGGAGATGGCTAGAACTAATAAAAGATTATGAAATTAATATACTTTACCACCCGAGGAAGGCAAATGTGGTAGCTGATGCTTTGAGTCGTAAGGAAATAATGAATATTGGTGATCAAGTCATGGTAAGTTAAGGAGTGGCTAAGGATCTACGACAACTAGCTAGTTTAGGAGTCCACCTTTTTGAGACTTCAAAGGAAGGGGTTGTGCACGATGCTGCAGAGTCTTCATTGATAATGGAGATGAAAGAAAAACAGTTCAAGGATCCTGTTCTACAACTTCTTAAGGAAAAGGTGAGTTAGGGTACGATAAAAGGCTTTGGACTTACACAAAATGGACTACTTTGCTGCCAAAATAGATTATGTATGCCTGATATTAATGGATTAAGAAGGAGGATAATGGAAGAAGCCTATCATTCCCGATATTACATCCATCCACGATCTACTAAGAGGTACCATGACCTAAAGGGAATGTTTTGGTGGTGAGGTATGAAAAAGGGCCTTGCAGAATTTGTGGCTCAACGTACAAATTGCCAACAAGTGAAAGTAGAACACCAAAAGCCAGGAGGTTATATGTAGTGTATAGAGCTTCCAACATGGAAGTGGGATATGATTAATATGGATTTTGTTACCGGGTTGCCTCACTCATTTAAGAAGTTTGATTCCATATGGGTAATAGTCGACAGACTCACAAAGTCAGCACACTTCTTGCCAGTTAGGAGTAATTATACGGCTGAAGAGTATGCCAAGCTATACCTCAAAGAGATAGTCTGGCTACATGGAGTCCCAATCTCCATTATATTTGACCGAGGAGCTCAATTCATTACAAAGTTTTGGAAGTCCTTCCAAAGGAGTTTAGGGACATAAGTGAATTTGAGTACATCTTTCCACCCACAAACACAAGGTAAACCATTCATACACTTGAAGATATGTTACGAGCTTGTGCATTGGACTTTAAAGGTAGTTGGGTGGACCATTTGCCACTCATTGAATTTGCCTATGATAATAACTACCACGTGAGTATCAAGATGGCACCTTACAAAGCTTTGTAAGGAAGGAAATGTAGGTCGCCAATTGGATGGTTTGAAGTAGGTGAAAGCACCTTACTTGGGACAGATCTAGTACAGCAAGCCATGGAAAAGGTTAAGGTAATACAACAACGGTTAGAAACATCCCAAAGTCATCACAAATCATATATGGATGCTAGAAGCAGAGGACTAGAATTATCAGAAGGGGATTAGGTATTTTAAAGGGTGTCTCCAATGAAAGGGGTTATGAGATTTGGTAAGAAAGGAAAACTGAACCCACGTTACATAGGGCCATATAAAATTATTAAGAGGTTCGGGAAGGTTGCATATGAACTAGAGCTACCCCAATAACTTTCAATGGTTCATCCAGTTTTTCGTGTCTCAATACTTCGAAGATACATAGGTGACCCATCCTGTATTACTCTTATTGAAGACGTGTAGGTTACAGAGGATCTCACTTATGAAGAGGTACCTATTGCTATTCTAGATTGTCAAGTTAAGAAGCTAAGGAATAAAGAAATAGCTTTAGTGAAGGTACTTTGGACTAACCAACAAGCAGAAGAAATAACATGGGAGGCCGAGGATGCGATGAAATTAAAATACCCTTACTTGTTTGAAGCTAAGGAGGAAGTCCAAAATGAAGAATTGGGACACTAATAGGTACGTGTGATTGAATACTTAGTGTGTTGTCAAAAGTTTGTGTAAGTAAAGATTTCAACTTGGTTAAGCTATTTAGTTGTGCTAATATTCGAGGATGAATGTTCCTAAGGGGGGAGGATGTAACACCCCACATCTTACAATACTAGTATTATGCAAATAAAACATGATATTGTTTGGTCAAATTAGCGCCTATTTTTAAAAGTGCTTGAATCTCAAATTAGAGGGAGATATGTATGTCTAACACTGAAGAGGGTCGAGTGTAAATAAGTTTTATATCAAATTTAGGAGATCACGACCCTATAAAAAGTGATAGAATTGAGGTGCTTATGGGACTTAGGAAGTTACCAGGTGAGTCACCTACTTGCTTAGCTTAAATTGCTAGCTAAATGGAGATGAGGACCGACATCAAATTTGTCCAAGTCCAATTATGGATAAAGTATGTGTTACGGGTGTAACTTTCGCCCATATTTTACTATCGTAATGGACAATACTTACATTCCAAGGTGAATAATAAAAAGGCCCAAGTACATCACAATCCACTTGGCTAATTGGGCCCAAACTAAGTGAAGAGGAATTGGGAAAAAAGGCAGCCAAGGCCCATCATCTTTGAAACCCAACTAGGCCCTAGTGAAAGGGCCAAGTTGCTGCATCACCACCTTGAAAATATGAGGCTTAAATCACACAAGAAAGTCGGCCAAAACCTCCTTTAAAACCTCTTACAAGTAGCACATTTAAGTCATTCTTAACTTGGCAAAAAAATCAGCTTTCACAAACTTTCTCTCTACACTTTCTTAACCTAGCAAAGCAACCACAAGGAGACTTTTAGGGTTCTTGGAGAAGCCCTACACCTTGAAGGTAATGGTAAGTAAGTTCACTTATTTATTTAGTATGGTTTTCTTATGAAAAACAAGAGTTGGACAACTTGTGTTCCAAAAGTTGTTGTACATTTTTATTGTTTATTTGGAAGTTTTTCTCTTTTTAGTTGGATTGATTATAAAGTGAGGCTACTTTTATTAATGAGTATTGGTTCTATAATGATGTATGAAGACTGCTGTACCACCTTTATAGTACGCGAAAGTGAGTTCTCATGGGATATCACAATTGTGTTCTTAGTACGAATTTGTAGACTAATGTATGGAAGGATATTGCCTCACGTCCTTCATGACTGCTTTGGTACCATTCTAATACTATTTTGAAGGCTGTTTTTATGTATATATGTGTTAAGTACAATTTGGGTAAAGTTGAAACAGGTTCTGGATTGTCAACGTCGAAATGTAGCGAAGGGATGTAACGTTATGCCGCCTATTTGTATGTTGTGTCGAATTGTTACGAGTTGTGCTTTGTGAGCTGGTGTAAGACTGTTATGGCACTAAAACAGGCTGCACATGATATCTATATGAGTATGTGTATTAGAAAATACGAGTAGAGGCGTAAAGGTTGAAAGAATACGCTCGGGTTTACAATTATACGCTTGATGCCCGTATGTTTTTTTATTTGAGATTGGGCTACCAAGATGTATATATTGGCTGCTAATGCTATTTTTAACATCTACTATATTGTAGATAAATATTTGGAGAAAGGAGAGGTTATCTCGAGGTAACAACGAGGTCATATAGTGAGGTATGTATTGCTACTTGATTTCGTATTATTTGGCATGAAACATAGATCTTTCCTTGGCATATAAAGGAACTTACCAACTCCGACACAACTATTAATCGTGTCTCAAATCTTTCATATGTTCATGTGCTCTAATAAGTAGTTACCTTTAAATCTGCATACATACTTGGATACCAAGATACACAAGTTCGTTCTGCTAAATAAAGTTCATGCGTTGTTCTACCTCCTATGCATTTCATTATTTGTGTAACTTACTCCTTTCATTGTAGTGCTGTCTTTTGTTATTATTTACATGTCATATGCTATATCTATAGTCCTACAACTTCAATATTACAACCACCAAAAGAATCGTCTCAAAGGTAATTGAAAGATAAAGTAAAGTATATTACTTATTGATGGGTGGTAACCTGAGTGGTGCAAGAGTCACCTAGCCAGGGTCGATCCTATCACGGGGGGTAGCCCAAGGGGTTAAACGAAAAGCCTAGCCAGGGCCGATCTCGATATAGATTTACCTCTGATCAGTTGGTCATTTGTATTTCATGTTATGCACAGATTATACAGTAAAGGTAATGTAATAAAAAGAACAAAAAGTACATGATCGAATAGTATAACTAAAGGTGATCTCTTATCCTACACCAGTGCATAGTCTCATTTGAGTTGTTACTTCATATATAGTATTTCCTACCTTACATATTCAATACATTATCTCGTATTGACGTCCCTTATGGGGGACCTGCATATCATGTTGCAGGTACATGTATAAGTAGATCTCCTTAGTAAGAGTACAAGATATCCAGCTGTTGTTACCAAGATCCATGTTGCTTCGGAGTTTTGTATGTCCAGAGCTTATACTTTTGTATTGTATAGTTAGTCGAGGCGGGGCCTGTCGCGACCCTTATCAGATACTTTTCCTCATCTAGAGGCTTTGCATATTATATAAATTAAAGTGTGATCATGTCTCGTACTTTAGACACCGTGTCCCCAATGGCCTAGCCATATGCATTTCCTTTTGGCTTGTTATTACTGTCTACTTTCTTAAAGGCATGTTGAACATAGGAATCCCTTATAATATGTATAGAAAGCGCATAGATACAAGTTAGTTATCCCAGGCCTTATCGGCAATGGGTGCTAGTTCGCCCTAACGGGACTTTGGGCGTGGCAGATGATCAAGGGTAGGTTCATTTCATGCATGAAAGCCCGTAAGTAGATCTTTAAGAGTTGTCTTTACCATCTTGTGACGGTTAAAGATGTGGAGTCCAAAGTCCCTTCCATAGAGTCAGTTATGGTTGTAAATGAGTTTCTTGATGTATTCCCAAATGACCTTCGCGGTGTTCCTCCCGAAAGGGAAATAGATTTTTGCATAGATCTCCTTCCCGATACTCAACCTATCTTCATCCCCCTTACCATACGGCCCCGGCGGAGTTGAAGGAGTTACAGGAGCAATCAAAAGATTTTTTGGAGAAGGGATTTATTAAACCTAGCCAATTAGTGTGGGGTGCTCCAGTGTTGTTTGTGAAGAAGAATGATAGGTACCTTAGAATGTGTATTGACTACCGGTAACTCAATAGGGTCACCATCAAGAATAGGTATCCCTTTCCAAGAATTGATGATTTGTTTGACCGATTGCAAGGGGCTAGCCATTTCTCTAAGATTGATCTTCGATCCGGGTATCATCAAGTGAGGGTATGTGATATTCCTAAAACAGTTTTTTGAACTAGATATAGGCATTATGAGTTTGTTGTGATGTCGTTTGGGTTGACCAACACACCGGCCATCTTCATAGACCTAATGAGTATGGTCTTCAAACCTTATCTTGTTTCCTTTGTTGTGGTTTTCATTGATGATATTTTGATCTATTCACATAGTAGGGAGGAGCATGTGGGACATTTGACGGTTGTGTTGCAAAGTTTGAGGGAGGAGAAATTGTATGCCAAATATTACAAGTGTGAATTTTAGTTGAAGGAGGTTGCATTCTTGGGTAATATGGTGTTGGAGGATGGTATAAAAGTGGATCCTAAGAAGACCAAAATTGGCCAAGACCATTGACCTCATCGGATATTAGGAGTTTCTTGGGCTTTGCGGGTTACATAGAAGGTTTGTGAATGGGTTATCCTCGATTGCTTCCCCTATGTCAAATTTGACTCAAAAGAAGGTGAAGTTTATGTGGACCGCTAAATGTGAGAGAACTTCCAAACATTGAAGGATAGACTTGTGTCCGCTCCTATATTGTCACTACCAGATCTGATTGAGAATTTTGTTGTGTATTGTCATGCATCTAGAGTTGGTTTGGATTGTGTGCTAATGCAAAATGGTAAGGTCATAGCCTATGCTTTTAGGAAACTCAAAGTGCATGAAAGGAATTACCCTACCCCCGATATTAAATTTTCTGATGTGTGTTTGCATTAAAGATTTGGCATCATTAATGGGGTACATGTTGATATCTTCACCGATCATAAGAGGCTCTAATATGTCTTTATGCAAAAAGATCTCAATTTGAGGCAAAGAAGGTTGCTAGAAATTCTTAAGGAATATAATGTGGGCATTACCATCATGGTAAGGCAAATGTTATGGCAGATGCTTTGAGTCGGGTGTCTATGGGATGGTGGTGATGGGGAAATGGCTAGATAGGTGCATAGATTTGCTAGATTAGGAGTTAGGTTAGAAGAAGTGGGTAATGGTGTTGTTGTTGTTGATGGTTCCAAATCTTCCTTGGTTGACGAGGTGATAGGAAACATGATTTTGACCCCTCCTTGCTTGAATTGAAGGCCTTGGTGAAATAGAGAAAAGTACAAGTTTTCTCCAATGGGGGGAGATGGTGCCCTTAGATACCAAGGTAGGTTGTGTATGCCTTGTGTCGATGGTTTGAGGGAGAAAATCCTTGATGAGGCCCATAATTCTTCTTACTCTATCCACCCCGGTTCCACAAAAATGTATAAAGACTTGAGGGATGTGTATTGGTGGGGAAGCATGAAGAGGGACATTGCTAAACTTGTTTCCGGTTACCATAGTTGTCAACAAGTCAAAGCCAAAATCAAAGGCCTGGTGGCCTAAACCAAGACAGAGAGATTCCTACTTGGAAGTGGGAGGGGATTAATATGTATTTTGAAGTTGGGTTACCCAAGACTAGGAAAAGTTTTGATTCCATTTGGGTGGTGGTTGATAGGATGACAAAATTGGCTCACTTTCTACTTGTTAAGACCACATATAGGGCTGAGGAGTATATGAGGTTGTACATCCATGAGTAGTAAGGTTACATGGGGTTCTTTTATCCATCATATCGGATAGTAGTGCACAATTTACTTCACGCTTTTGGAGGTCTTTTCAAAGGGGTCTTGGTACAAATTTCACCTTAGAATGACCTTCCACCCTCAAACGGATGGCCAAGACAAAAGAATCATTCAAACTATTGAAGATATGCTTAAGGCATGTGTATTGGATTTGAGGGGTACTTAGATGACCATCTTTCTTTAATTGAGTTTGCATACAACAATACCTATCACTCTAGCATTGGTATGACTCCTTTTGAGGCTCTTTGTGGTAGACATTGTAGATCACCGGTTGGTTGGTTTGAGGTTGGACAAGTGGCTTTATTAGGACTGGATCTAGTTATGGAGAGATTGAAAACAACCCAAAGTCATCAAAAATCCTATTCCGATGTGAGAAGAAGAGATCTTGAATTCAAAGTGGGTGATTGGGTTTATTTGAAAGTTTCTCCAATTAAAGGTGTGGTCCGTTTTGGTAAAATGGGGAAGATGAGTCCATGATATGTTAGTCCTTACGAGGTATTGAAGAGGGTTAGCAAGGTAGCTTATGAGTTGAAGTTTCCTAGTGAAATGAATTTGGTTCACCTGGTGTTCCATGTCTCTATGTGTAGAAAATATATTGGTGATCCTAATGCTATTGTGCCTCTTGATATTGTGGGTGTTGTTGAGGATAACTTGACTTATAAGGAGGTTCCAATTTATATTTTGGATAGGCAAGTGAAGAGATTGAGGAACGAGGAGGTGGCATCCGTTAAGGTCCTTTGGAGGAACCAACAAATCAAAAGTGCTACTAGGGAGGCTGAAGCAGACATGAAAAAGTGGTATCCTTATCTTTTTCCACTCCACTCACTCCTAAGATACTAATCTTAATTCTACTATGTGATTTCATATCTTATGTTTCAGCCCCTATGTCATTCATATGCATTCATGTTTAAGTTGGCAAGTTATGATGATTTTACACATATGTTGAGATTTTGAAAATGGTGTTTTAAATGTGATGTTGCATTGTTGTTTGGATTGATTTGTTTATGATCACTCTTGTCTTGTATGCCTCTTTTACATTTGTGGACGAATGTTCCCAAGGGGGAGATAATGAAACGACCCCAAAAAGTGCCCGAAATTATGCTTTAGAGTGAACAAAAATTTTGAATTCTATATATCTCAAAATATGTTTGCTATTTCGAAAATTTGACTTCATATTCATGTTTAGGGAGTTAAAAATAAGTGAATAAAGGTCTAACCCCAATTTAAGAGTGAAAGATTAGCAATTTTGAAATTCGAAGAATGCAATTTCTAGTGGCAAATCCGCGTCGCTACAAAAAGTGCCTTGTTTTCTAACTCGGTCCAAGACTTCTAAGTCTTGAGCCTAAGTGTTCCCAAACATTTTTTTGCCCGTACTTACCAAAGTTTCACCCTCATACTACCCAAAACATTTTCCAATACTCGCTCAAACACTTAGCCATATTTTCACTCCTAAATTCAAGTCCCAAACCCTCATCCTATGCTAAGGTTTTCCTTCAAGGTCTTTCTTCAAGCTTCCAGTCTCTATTTCCAGTCTTCACCAAGTTCATCTCCAAGCTAACGTATGTGGGTTTCTTTCATGGGATCTTTTTACCCATGATACACAAGCCTCTTTTTACTCAAATTGCATGATTTAAAGTAGATTTATGAATGGGACTTGATTATTACAAAACTCACTGCACACTGTTAAAGTTATGTAAAATTGTGACTATTTTGCTATGTTTTGAGCTATAAATCTTTGATCTATTATAAGGTTTGAGAAGGGGTTTTGATGTATATTTCTTGAGGGTGTTGTAAGGTGTTGCTTGATGGTTTTACAATGGATTATTTTGCATGAGTGCATCTCTATATTTCATGGTTTTATACCAGAACTACACACCCTCTAAGTGTTTGATAAAATATCTGGATGTCGTTTCTTGAAGAGTTGAAGGTCCAAAGCATGAGATATGATACGATTGACTATATGATGATGAAATGAGCTCATGTATGTGATATACTCTATATAAAGTGCTACATTAGACCATGCCCTATCCGGGGGGGGGGGGTCTAAGAACCCAGATAACCGAGATGGAGGTTTGTACTCATCAACCGAGGGAAAGGTTAGTATGTCTACACCTAGTGATGGGGCGACATCATTACTAATTGATATGGGAGTTTGTACTCATCAATCGAGGGAAGGGTTAGTTCTTCTTCACCTAGGTGATGGGGCGGCATTATCACCAGCTGAGGGAAGGGTTAGTACTTCTCCAGCTAGGTGACGGGGCATCATTATCACCAACCGAGGGAAGGGTTAGTACTTCTCTCCCTAGGTGAAGGGGCAGCATTATCACCAACTGAGTGAAGCGTTAGTACTTCACCACCTAAGTGATAGGGCGGCATCATCACTAACCTACCAAGGGTTTTATACTTTTGAATTCTAGCTTAGTCTATTCTACATATATGATATCTGATATGAGCATAAGTTATTTAAACATGTTTTACTTGAGCATTGATCATACATGTCATATTGTTATGTGATGTTATTGCCTGTTGCTATGTATTTTGATTATTATATCTATCTATTGTTGCATTGCGTCCTTCATAATTAGTACATTCAAACGTACTAACACATACTCTTGCCTACATGATATCACCATGTAGGAATCAAGAGTCCAAATTTATCATCCTCCTCCACGTGCCTAGTTTGGTGTTACTAAAGCTAGTTAGTGAGTCCTCCTCTTTGGGGACCTTAGTCTACACTCTCTTGTTGTGTATTCCACTCTTCTTTATGTTTTATTTGACTATGAGGCGAGCCCGGTTGCTTTGTCTTGGCCCCTGCTCTTATCTATGTAGTAGAAGTGGTTGTTGGACATGTTATGTATCTATGATATGAGTTTGACTCTTGTCTCTTGACTATGATATTGTGCAAGCTTTTCCCTTAGCCCCTTTTCCCCTATTCTTTCTCTTTTATGTTCTCATATGCTTCCGCGACTAATGATGTGTAATGATAAGTTAAGAGGCTTGTTTGGGGTTCCTAAGGGTTCCCCATTTGCTGTGTCACATATAGGTCATAGGCTTGGGCTGTGACAATTAAGGGGTTTGATTGGGGTCCCTTCAGATTCCCCATTCGTCGTGTCATGTCTAAGCCCTAGGCTTGGGTCGTGACAGCTACCGCCTGACATTAAATTCACAGTTTCAAGTGGTCTATTACAAATGCTTCAAAATCATGGTTTATTCACGGGGCTACCTTTGGAGGATCCATGTAATCATCTCTAGAATGTTGCATTCGTTTGTAAGAGTTGCAATTGGTTTGCTAGTGTTCCCGTTATCAGTCACAAACAATGCGACAATATGGCTATCTGAACTTCCTCAATGTTTGATCACTAGTTAAGTCAAGCTACAAAGAGCCTTCTTAGAAAGGTGCTTTTCGAGGTCCAAAAAGCTCAAGCTCGAGGTTCAAATTAATAACTTCGAGCAATTACCGGGTGACTCGATAAGCATGACATGGGAAAGGTTCACCAAGTGTGTGAGGATGGTCCCCAATTATAATATATTAGATGATGCTTTAGTTGAAATCTTCTTCTTCGCCCACATTCGGCCTCCGGTGCTCATTCTCTTTAATAATAAATGCCATGGTTATCTCTATACATACTTCTCAATTATAGTTCCGACTTTGATTTTCGGAACCTTACCTCCAATAGTCCGAGTTGGACCCTTGGACATTATTTCGGAAACCCACCACTTGGATACTCACATAACAAGCATCTTCATCAAAGAATGGTTCTTCATACATGGAAGCCTTAAGAGGTCGGTGAGATACCGCATGGACACTTGCTCGGTTTTTCTTCAATACCAAGTCTATAGTTGTGCGAAGTTGAGCAAGTTACTGCATGATCTCCTCAATGACCTTAGCTAGAAATGATCCCTATGTGCCTCCCCACAATCGTGATACCAGATCTAGCAACTCTAGGATTGAAGAAATATTTGATAAGTTGTTGAAGAGAGCGGACCATCAATATGAGACACTGAAAATGATGAGATCGGATATCTTAAGCATAAATCAAAAGATGCAATTGGATCAACAATTTGGTCAAGTTTCTTCTCAATTGAACCAACGCCAAAAAGGTACTTTTCCAAGTAACACGATTCAAAATCAAAAGAATGATGGGTATTTCATGGTGGTCATGACGAGAAGTGGGAAGAGCATTATAGATCCTCCAATGCCGGTGGTTGATGATGAGGTTTATGAGTAGGGTGTTGATGACAATGTTGATGTCAATGAGGAAAATTTGGAGAGCAATCAGACGAAAAGAGAAGAGGCTAAAGGGAAATATAAGGCCATGATGTTTCTAATACCCCCTCCTCATTTTCCTCAAAGACTCAAGAAAAAAGAGGAGGATGACAAATTCAAATACTTCTTTTCGATGTTAAAACAATTGTCCATCAACATCCCCCTTTTAGAAGCTTTGGAGAAGATGCCCAGGTATGTTAAGTAAATGAAGGATTTAGTGTCAAAGAAGCGCCACGTTGATCCAAGAGCTTTCACAAGAGCTTCCACTATGTAGTGCCATCACGACAAAATGCTTAGTCCAAAAGAGTGAAGTTCCCAGTGGATTCACCAATCCTTGCACCATTGGTGATTTAGAGTTCGCAAGGGAATTATGTGATTTAAGAGCAAGCATTAATTTGACACCTCTTGTAGTCTTCAAAAAGCATGGTCTTAGTACTTCTACTCCCATAATAATGTGGTCATGGCGAATAGAACTATCAAGACGCCGAAAGGGATACTTTTTGATATGCTTGTAAAAGTTGATAAATTTATCTTTCCTGTGAACTTCATGATCCTTGATTATAAGATTGGTTTTGAGGTGCCCATCATATTGGGAATATCATTTTTGGCGGCTACACCTTAGGCTACCAAAGGCGGTCCTAGTTTAGCGAAGGGATATTTTGTACTTCACCTTAGGCTAAAAGCATAAATTGAGGGTGGCCTATGTTATGGTAAAGTAATAAAAATGAGGTGACATCTCCAACTAGATTTCCAAAATGCACTCCTAGCAGGACTACAAGAAAGGTAAGTGGAAAAGAAAGAAAGAAGAGAAAATCATGTGCCGGGCAAAAGAAAAAGGAAGAAAGGTTCCTTGAAATGAAAAGAATAGAAAAATAAGTTAAAAATGAGGCACAATTGAAAAAGAAAAAAAGAAAGCACCCGAAGAAGCTATGAAGAATGAGGGAGGTCAAAATGAAAATGGCTGAGTTGTCAAGGTAAAAGTGTTGAAAATGTTGTTCAAAGATAGATTTTAGCCACTAATTTTCCAAATTACCTTACCAAAGCCACATGATCCTACTTTACAAACATATAAAGTCTTAGAGTGATCCTAATCCAACTAGTCAACAACCTAGAGTATAACTATATGAGTAAGCCTATTGTGTTGGTTGTCGTGCATGAATCTCATTTGCAAGAGTGAGAATGCTTGCACAGGCCCTGATCTTTGATTACTTTCTGAGTGAAATGGAGGGACTTCTTTTCTATGAGGGCATTTGCATTACATGATTAGCATATGCGTTTTTCGGTGATTGTGAATTGTTCATACTTCTTCATTTGTCATAGTTGGATTGTCAGATGCATCATTATGTCTTGGTTTGCTTGGTGGCTATTCAATCAGGTTTTAAAGATAAAAGTTGGGTACCTGAGTTGGAATTGTGTGATATATATGCCATAGAGATAGTTGCTATGTATTTCTTATTTTCTACTTAGATCGACTTATCGCTTGAGGACAAATGATAACTCTAAATTGAGGGTGTTGATGTGCTGTCAAATTATAGCATATTTGATACCTAAAACATAGGATTTTGCATGTTCTTAATGCAACTTTTAATGGTTTTTATGTGTTTTTGTATTGTTTTTAGAAAAAATACAGGTTGACATGATTTTGGGAGAAAATAGCAGATTTTGATGAAGTTCAGGACATACGAGCCACCCTACGAGTCGTAGCCCAAGCTATGAGTCGTAGTGTGCCCTCATATCCAAAAATAGTATTCAAAAATTAGAAATTCGCAAAGTGAAGGTCAGCTATGCAAGGGTAACTTACGAGTCGTAGGTCCTACTACGACTCGTAGGAGGGGGCCTCTTAGCCAAGAAGAGTGTTGCCAAATTTCGGACCAAGAACTGCAACTAAAGACTACAAGAAGACACTATAGGTCATAGAGAAGACCATGACTTGTAATAATGGATCGTAGCAGTCAAGCTCAAAATCCCAACTGTTGACTACAAAAGCCCGATTATGACTTGTAGCTCACCCTACGAGTCATACCTGCGAACCGTATTAGCTTTCACCTGTATTTTCTATTTTATTTTTAGGGTATTTTTGTAAATAGTATAAATAGTTAAAGATAGGATTTTCTTTGGAGGAGAGAATCGACATTTTGGAGATTCTACTACTTTGAATATTCTTAGAGAGCATTTCTCTTAGGGTTTAGAGTAGATTTTAGGTTTTTAATTTGAAGGCCTGAGTTGGTGGTTTTGAAATCACTTGTACTCAAACTCCATTGTTGCAAGCTTGTGGTTTCAATAACAAAGTGATGTTTTTCTTCATTGTTCTTGGGTAATTTCTAAGCCATGTTTACTTTATTCATTGTCTGTGATTTTTCCCTAGCCATGAGTGGATAAATACCCACAACTTGGGGTTGTGGGAACCATAAGGAGTTGACTTGAAATAACCCAGATTTTGTGCATTTCTTTGATTAGGTAATTGTATGTTTTGTCTATTTCCTTTTATTTTGAATGTTGTTTAATGGTGGCCAATACTAAACCTTGCCTACTATCACAATCATAACTGAGGTAGTGATGAATAGGAAAAGGAAAGTAGATGACAAGATTTGATTGATGTATTCTCGTCCAATTAACCAAATCTGACCAAAGGGAGGTTGACTGGGACAATGGGTAATACCTAGTTGGCACACTATGATTGCCGACCAAGTGCCATGGTGAAATTTGATATTCACCTTCACGTGAGGGCTGTAAGAACCTAAGTTACTGTCATGCATGCAATATCTCGATTAGAGTTATTTTATTCAGGATATTTCAGTTAGTGAATCATGGGGAACACAATTCTCAAGTTGTCCCTCAAATTGATTTTCTCTTTGCATTAGTACTGTAGTGTTTTTATTTTCTTTCACTTCGAATCACAAACCCCCCCTCCCATTCTAGAGAATATAGCTAATTGATACTTGAAATTATTGTTCGTGAGTCAATATGGTCAACCCCGTATTCCCTGTAGATTCGACCCTAACCTCTAGTTAGATTTATACTTGACAACGACTATTTTATTATTGGAGCGTGAACATTACTGACCCCTAGAATTTCAGTTGATTGGCATGTCGCCAATAAATTCATGATATGCTGATTTGCGTCTTCAGTTGCTGCTCCTCTAAATAATCCTTAAAACTGTAGCATCTACAACATGGTGCTAGTGATAGTGAAATTGATACCTGCAGGAATTGGGGGAAATACTATTTCTCTATCGGTCCCAACACCTTCATCGTCGTCATTCACTGCTGGGCTGCTGGGTTCCCTGAGGCCTCAAAATAGGTTATTGGTGTGGCAGTGCCACAAGTGGTACCTATCGATGTGTTGCTGCGGGTGGCACCTCCTCATCCATACCCAGATCATCATTGGCACCCTCTGCGAGGTTCACTGCTAACTCTCCCTGTCTTGCTGCTTCGCATTCCTGGGTATTCACTTTTTAGATCGACTTTGTTAACTGGGTGTTGTAGGGAACAAAAGCTTCACCTTTACTTCGGGTGTTTGCATGCAACGCTGGTTCCCTGCAAAGAAAAAAAATTAGAAATAAAAGTAAAATTAAGGTCTAGTATTACACACTAAAAGTAGCAACTAATAGACGATTACTTCACCGTATTCACCAGTGATCGTGCCAAAATTTGATATGCCCAAATTTACATGCCAATTTTCCTCCAAAAATCACTATTTAGTAACTTAGGTACGTTTCATGGATTGTGAAAGCCTTGGTTGGTGATGGGAAATTGGAGGTTTTCTCGTAAAGGGGAGATGGTGCACTTAGATACCAAGGTAGGTTATGCATGCCTTGTGTTGATGGTTTGAGAGAAAGAATTCTTGATGAGGCTCATGGTTCTTCCTATTCTATTCACTTCAGTTATACTAAAATATATAGAGATTTGAGAGAGTTGTATTGGTGGGGAGGCATGAAGAAAGATATTGCCAAATTTGTGTCTGGTTGCCATAGTTGTCAACAAGTCAAAGCCAAATATCAAAGGTCGGGTGGCCTAACCCAAGACATAGAGGTTCCTACTTGGAATGGGAAGAGATTAATATGGACTTTGTAGTTGGGTTGCCCAAGACTAAGAAGGATTTTGATTCCATTTGGGTTGTGGTTGATAGAATGATGAAATTGGCTCACTTTCTACCGGTTATGACCACATATGGGGTTGAATAGTATGCTAGGTTGTACATCCATGACTTGGTGAGATTGCATAGGGGTTCCTTTATCCATCATTTCAGATCGTGAAGCTCAATTTACTTCACATTTTTAGAGGTCTTTCCAATGGGGTCTTGGTACGAAGGTTAAACATAGTACGGTCTTCCACCTACAAATGAATGGACAAGCCAAAGGGACTATCCAAACCCTTGAGTATATGCTTACAGCTTGTGTATTGGAGCTTAAAGGTAGTTGGGATGATCATCTCCCATTGGTCGAGTTTGCTTACAACAATAGCTATCATTCTAGCATCGGTATGGCTCCTTTTAAGGTCCTTTATGGTAGATGTTGTAGATGACTGATTGGGTGATTTGAAATTGGTGAAGTGGATTTTTTGGGACCAGATCTGGTTATGGAGGCTCTTGAGAAGGTTAGGATGATTAGAGAGAGGTTGAAGACGGCTCAAAGTCGCCAATGTGAGGAGAAGGGATCTTGTATTCAAAGTTGGTAATTGGGTTTATTTGAAGATGTCATCCATGAAGGGTGTGGTTCATTTTGGTAAGAAGGGCAAGTTGATCCAAAGATATGTGGGCCCTTATAGGGTAACGAGGAGAATTGGCAAGTTAGGTTATGAGTTGGAATCGCCTAGTGAGATAGGATTGGTTCATCCGGTCTTTCATGTGTCTATGTTGAGGAATTGTATGGGTGATCCTATTGCTGCTGTACTTCTTGATGTTTTGGGTGTTATGGAAGACTATTTGAGTTATGAAGAGGTTCTGGTTCAGATTTTGGATAGACAAGTGAAGAGGTAAGGAACAAGGATGTAGCTTCCGTTAAGGTCCTTCGGATGAATCAACAAGTTGAAAGTGCTACAAGGGAGGCTGAAGCGAATATGCAAAAGTGATATCCTTATCTTTTCCACTCCACACAAGCCTAAGGTATCACTTTATGTCCGCTATATGATTTCAAGTCTAACTTCCGCCCATGACATATGCATACATTCATGTTTAAATTAAAAAGTTCATGATGATTTTACTCTTATGTTGAGATTTTTGAAATTATATTTAAGTGAATTGTTACATCCTTATGTGGGTGGAAATTGTCATGTTTGCATCTCTCATTTATGTTTCTTTGACATTTGGAGACGAAGGTTCATAAGGAGGAGATATTGAAACGACCCTAAAGTGCAGGAAAATGTGCCTCGGAAATGCCCGGAATCGTACTTTGCATATATCTCAAAGTTCTTGCTTGATACCGAAAATCCTACTTCATATTCTTGCTTAGGTGGTCAAATTTAGTGGAAAATGGGTCTAACCCCGATTTAAGAGAAACCGCATCAAAATTTGGAAATCGCATTTCATTGCCAGTTTTTTACTTTGGTCCAAGACTGTTGAGTCTTGAGCCTGTGTGTTAGCATGAGTGAATATACCTATAATTAGCCTTATTTCACCCTCATATCATTCAAGACATTCCCCAATACTCATCAAACACTTAGCCAAATATTTCATCTCTTAAACTCTAGTCTCAAAACTCATCCGGATCTTAAGGTTCTCAATCAAGCTTCAAGTCTTCATCTCCAATCTTCATCAATTTCATCTCCAAAGCTAAGGTATGTGGGTTTCTTTCATGGGTTTTTTTCACCCACAATACACAAGATCCTTTTCACTATAAATTACATGTTTGAAAAATGATTTACTCATGGGTCTTATTTATTATGAAATTCACTGCACACTATGTTGGGATTTATGAAATTTTGACAGTTTTACTATATTTTGGGCTATGAACTAAGAATAATTGTGAGATTTGATGAAGGGTTTTGATGTATATTGCTTGACGGTGTTACCAAGTATCTATTGATGGTTTTACATGGGATTTTATAGCATGACAACACTCTTGAATTGCATGGTTTTACACTAACACTACATACCCTCCAAGTGTTTGATAAAATGTCTAGTTATGGATTCTTGAGGAATTAAAGGTCCAATGCAAGTCTTATGAGTTGAATGACTTTATGATGATGAAAGGAAGGTTTATATATGATGATTATATGATGATAAAAGGAATGTATGTATATGATACTATCTCAATAGTGTTAGGGATGACCTAGCCTCATCCGAGAGGTCGTAGGCCCTGGTACCCTTGTTGAGGGGTTTGTACCTCGATCACTTTGCTCAGGAGGTGGCATGACATGCAAACTTATTAGGGATTTTCACCCATCAACCTTGTTGGGGGATTTGTACTCCATCAACCTTGTTGGGTGGTTTGTACTCCATCAACACTATGAAGGAGTTTGTACCTCATGCGCCTCTCCAAGGAGGTTGTAGGCCTTAGATTACACTAAGAATGGTCAGTCCTTACACATGTATTATATTCTATATAAGCATGACTTTACTTCAATCATCATTCATACATGTCATATTGTTATTATGCTATCTAGCAACAACAACAACAAACCTAGTAAAATCCCACAAGTGTGGTCTGGGGAAGGTAAAGTGTACGTAGACCTTACCACTGCCTCATAGAAGTAGAGAGGCTGTTTCCTGGGGCTTGTTATTATGCTATCTATTGAGTGATATTATGAATTTTTCCTATGATGTCTATCTATTTTTGTATTGCATCCTACATACTTAGTACATTCAAACGTACTAACGCATACTCTATGCCCGCATGGTTTCACCATGTAGGAATCGGAGCACCGCTTGATCATCCTCCCCTACCATGTGGCTAGTACGATTGTCTCTCAAGCTTTTTGGTGAGTCCTCCATTCTGGGGACGTTGCTTATGATCTCTTGCTATGTACTAAGACTATTTTTCTTTGTTTATGTATTGACTATAAGGATGAGCCTGGTTGCTTGTCGTGGCCCCTGCTCTTATCTATATAGTAGAGGTGTTATTGGACATGTTATGTATCTATGCTATGAGCCTTGACTCTATTCTTCTTGATGTCTATGATACGAAAGTGTTCCCTTAGCCCCGATTATCCCAATTTATTATCTCTTTATGCTTGTCTTATTGCTTCTGCAACCAAGGATGTGTAATGATGTTCTAAGAGGCTTGCTTGGGGTCCCTTCGGGTTCCCCATGAGCCATGTCACATCTAGACCCTAGGCTTGGGTCGTGACATCAACCCAAATGACATCATCACAAAATCAAAGTAACCATACCTTGTCACCCTCAATTGGTCATAGCCAGAATAATATCTAATATGGATAATTGAGTAGCCCTTTGCAACTGATCAAACAAATCATTTAGCCTTGGTAGCGGATATTTGTTCTTTATAGTAACTTTTTTCAATTGACGTTACTTTAAACACATCTAAAGTGACTCATCCTTCATTCTTACAAACAATACAAAAACACCCCATGGTGAAATGTTTGACCTAATAAAATCCTTTTTCAACAAGCCATTTAAGTAATCCTTCAACTTCTTTAATTTTGCTGGGGATATTTGATAAGGAGTAATGGAGATAGGTTGGATATTGGGAAGGACTTCGATGTTAAATTCTACTTCCCTTTTGGGAGGAATACCAGATAAATCTTTGAGAAATAGATTGGGAAATTTATTCACAAAGAAAACAGATTCAAAAGTTCAAGACTCATAATTGACATCCCTAACACATGATATGATACATTAAACCCTTGGAAATTAGTTTTTGATCCTTAAGATATGAGATGAATCGACCTTTGAATGTTGAGTTACTCAAGAATAGGCTCATTTGGGAATTAGAGTTTGACCTTACAGATCATGTAATCTATTAAGGCATAAGCAGCATACAACTAATCTATCTTGAGAATAATATCAAAATCAACCATCTGAAGCTCAACAAAATTACAAGGAATAACTTTACGCAAAACTTACACATGACAACCCCGATAGTCTCTTTCGGCTATAACTAACTCACCCATGAGAGTATAGACTAATAAGGTTTCCAACAAGATTTCAGGACTCAAATCAAATTGAGTAGATAGGAAAAGAGTGATAAAAGACAAATCGGCACTCAAGTCAATCAATGTATATACATCAAAGTTAAAGACCTTTAACATATCGATAACCACATCTGGAGTCTCTTCCACCTCTTCTCTAGCAAGAAGGGCATCGAATCTGTTATTGGATTAAGCCCCACCTTGTTGAACCTTTTATTGACCTTGACCTCCATGAGCATCATGTCTTAGTGGACATCCATCTTTACACCTATTTGGACTATTTGGAAATTCAGCAAGGTTGTGGACTATCTTTCCACACCCATAACAAGCACCTGAACCCTTAAGCATCTACCCATATAATTCTTCCATGCTTAGCACGCTTAGCACACTTAGGTTTGTAGGCCCAATCTCACCTTGTACTTTAGGGTAAGGTATTATGTAATAGTCAAACTTTTGATTAGCAAATTGAGGTAATCCTTCGCCCTAATTAAAGCTACCACCACCACTACCACTCTTGGAACCCGAGAATCTATCCTCAAAACAAGCCCTCTTGAACTCACCTATTTGCCTTTATTTGAGCTTCTAAACCTAGATCCATTCAACGTAAGTCATGATGAGAGATATCCATATCCTTCACCATCATGGCAATATGATACTCTCGAAGCACCAAGTCATACACCCCTGACACGAACTTGTTCATGCTAGCACGAGGATCAACAACTAGTGAAGGTGCATATTTGGATAGCTTAGTGAGCTTGAGGGAATATTCGCTCACACTCATCTACTTAAGGCTCATAAACTCCATCATTTAGGCTTCCCTTAGCTCAAGTGGAAAGAAACTATCAAGAAAGGCAACTTGGAACACCTCCCAGGCTACTGGACCATCATCCACTTTCTTGAACTTCCATTATTTTTACAATATCTGAGCCACTCGTTGGAGTTGATATCCGACCAACTCAGCCTTTTCCTTAGAAGAAACCCCCATAATAACCAACACTTTGTATACTTCATCTATGAATTCCTGAGGATCTTCATTCACCTTTGAGCAATAGAACTCCGGAGGGTTAATCTAAGTGAAGTCCCTTACAATAGCTGTTAGGGTAGGCCTAGAAGGAGGATGAAACCATAGCATCATATTCGCCTACATTTCACACTTGGACTAAGATAATTAAAGTACCTTGAAATTCAACATGAGTCTCTTGTACCTCCACATGGCCATGAGAATCCTAAGGAATAGGAGGGATTTGGTTCCCATTAGCATGGACACTCTTGGTAGGGGTTCTTTTCTTGGAGGAATTTTTTGAAAGGTATAAAGAATAATCATTAGAGTGAGAAAGCCTTAGGACACATTCTACAGTACGACAAAAATCATGAAAGAGATGAAACATTTCCTAAAACACCTCATAATGTACTATTTTATAGATATGGCGTACTACACACCCATGAATAAGACTCTACTTGATGTGCCATATTGGACTGCGAGGATCATTTCAAAACCTAGCGCTCTGACACAAAGTTTGTCAGGACCTAAGCTAGGCTCTGGGTGTAACATGGTGAATGACATCCCTTAGGGAAGAATAAAAGTTGAGTTATGTATGATAGATAAATAAATAGAGTAATAAGCTACAAACATGATATCCAAATCATACCTCTAGATAATAGGCCAAGCGGGGGCCAAGACATGTTCCCCTCCCCCCTCTCACCCAAAATAAAGATAAGGAAAAAAAGCCTAAAAAAAAACATAAGTTGTAATATAATCTAGATATAGAATAGTTTGCCCATAAAGAGGAGGACTTACCTACAAGCTACTAACAATTAGCTACACTAAGAACAATGTTGTGGAGGGTAGTCATATGTCCCTACATGGTGAAATTATGCAAGAAAAATATGCATTAGTGCGTGAAATGTACTAAGTATGTAGGTGAAGAACAGTAAAAGAACATGATAGCATAAGAAAGTAAAAGGCATAAGCAATCATAAGAAAGTACAATAAGGATTTATAAAAGTTGTCATAACCCAAACCTAGGGCCTAGTCATAATACGACAAATGAGGGACCCGAAGGTACCTCATCCAAGCCTCTTAGAATTCATTAAGCATTCACATATATTTAAACATAACAAAGTGGAATTTAAAATGGGAAATAGGACTAAGGAGTATTCAACATAAAATTCACAAAAAGGAACCAACATAAGAGTTCATATATTTCATGCAAACATATTATCTAAATAATTACTTAGCAGGGGCTAAGACATGTTCAAAGCTCATCCTCAAGTATATATAGCAAAAGAGATACAACATAGAAAGTAAAAATATCAAATTTACAAGCTTGAATGAAAATGAGTGTTGTCTACAAACTAGAGGACTCACTAAAATTAATAGTCTTCAATCATCCAAAGATCTAGCCATGTGCCAAAAGAAAAGAAACGTCGGTCCCTACATGGTGATATCATATAGGCAAAATATGTATTAGTACTTTGAATGTACTAAGTATGTAGGATGCAAACGCAACACATGAAATTATAATTTTATCATACATTAAATTGTGATGTAATCATTAGATATATGCATAGTTCATAATAAAAGAGTAAAGCTCAATATTTAATGAATGATCAATATATCATGTGATGCATGCTTTGAAGTAATATAAACATCATACACTTAACTATGTGTGGGAGGAGATCATAACTAACATTTATGACCATGTGAACTATGATAGCCAAACCAAAATACTCTCCTATTCTTGAAAGATTAAGTGGTCACTGTCATCATAAACCCAATTATAAGGAGTCGAGGTCGATCCCATGGGGATTGGGATTATTCAATTTAAGCCTTGAAATTATGGTTTGAACTAGTTGATTATAGTTGTTTTAAAATTGATTTGAACTAACTGCACATTATAGTGATTAAAGTATAACAGATTGTCGAAAGTATGTCGGGGACATGCGTAATTAAATGTAATTCCAACAAATGTGTCTCTAAATTGAATCTAATGGCCAATTTGCTTGTCGATAGGCTAGAAAGCTGGTAACCGTAACTCTTAAGTCAATTATGGCATATCGATATGAATATATTAATACTTCATATATAATTCAAATAAGAGCCGAAGGAACCTACGAAAATTTATAGCTAAAATATCTAAAATCTTAGTCTATTAAATCCTATTACAGCATTCAACCCCAACACGCAATACACAAGACTATTGCACAATCATTCATCTTGGAATACTCACTTTTAAGCAATATTCAAAGATCTAAACATGAATCTAAGTTTACTACCACAGATTTATAATTATATCAAAAGAAAAATGCGAACTCACAAAAAATTAACACATAATATTCAATTAAATCAAAGATTCATAACATGAAATTGACATTTAGCTACATAGTACATCCTCAATATAGGGGGTTTTAGCCACTCATTTTCAAAATAGAAACGAAGTTACGAAAGAGATTATCCATGACAGTGAAATCCAGAATCTAAAGGAAATTTGTTGTGAAATCCTTATCTCCTTCTTCAAGTCTTCACCTAAAAATCCAAGTACAAGAACCTTCTCCAAATCAAGCGTTCTCTCAAATTATATTCTCTATCTCTCTAGAATGTGTCAATATGCTCTGTAGTACTAAAATCTTCCTTTAGAAAATCTTTCCCCTTTTCTTTTATACCTCAGACAATAATATTCTTAATTCTTTCACAATTCACCATTGGATGGTCAAAGTCGATCGTTGTCGAACACATTTGGTGATCCGCCGAATATGCACAAAATTGCCTTTTTAAATCATAATTAAATCTCCTAAAATCTGTAGCTTTAGACAGTTATACTGTTCATAGTTGAACAACTTCAGTAATCCATCAAAATGTGACATGCATCGCCTTCTTGAACCAGAAAATCACTTTCTTCCTTGCCAATTCTAGCAACTTTAGAGATGGTACAGTAGATCGTGGAATCACTACATGATCCACCAAATTATCCACTCTATTACCCTTTTTCATGTTCCACTTGGAGTTGGATGCTACAAAATTAGGTGGTCATTGATACAATTCGGCGTACTATTGACCGATGGCCGATATCGATCGCCTTTTGACATTTTTGTTCCTTTTGTGTTGTTTTGCTAAAATTTGTCCCTTCATGCCTCCTTTTCCCAATTCATAGTAGGAAACACACATTTTGATTAGTATTTGACGCCAAATAACACATTGAGGACAATATTCTATGCAATTTAAGATCAATATGAGTCCAATATGAGGACTCATCAACAACCCCCCCCAACATAAACTCTTGCATGCTTTCAAGAAAGTCAATCAATCAATCCAAATGACAATGCTTGAAAATAGGGCCACAAAGAATACACTACTAAAGCGGCGGACTACGTCACTTTTTCACCAAAATCAAAGGAAAAGTGATACAATCCAATCAGTCACTTTTTTGGTCAATACTTTTCGAAGAGCGACGGACTGCGTTGCTTTTAAGTGATGGACTGCGTCGCTTTACGTTTTTTGTCACTTTTTGAATAATTTTTTTTTAAAAAAAAGTGATGGACATAGTGTCAATGTCTGTCGCATATTTAAAAAATTATTTTGAAAAAAAAATTAAAGAAGCGACGGACTTGGAGTCCCTGTCTGTCACATCTTTAATAAATTATTTTAAAATATATTTAATGAAGCGAAGGACATGAGGTCCTTGTCCGTTGCAATATGTATAAATAAATTATAAATAAATTGCAAAAAGCCACGGACTTAGGGACACAGTCAGTCGCTTTTTCTACATTTTTTTTACAACAGAAACCTACAATTTCAGCTGCCCACCTGCAATTTAAGAAAAAATTCAATTTCAATCAACATAAGAAATCTAACATTAGCAAGAACAAGTTCAACAACAAAGTACACAACACCAATCAAAATCAAATATTAAAAATGAATAAAATCCAACAATTATAACATTTTCGACCAACATAAAATTCATCAAATTGTCCAAAATATAACTAAAGTGTCCAAACATAACTAAATTATCCAAAACATAACTAAATGGAACCTAGGGACTATTCTCAACAAACTCATCATCGTCTCTATCATATTCGGGACCGGAAGGATGTGGTACAGGCTTACGGGCGAGGTTGAGCACTTGTTCTTTGATTTGTACCACTACTTTTATTGGTCAACCCTCCTTGCTTCAAAAGCTACGAATGCATTTGAAAGTTTTTGTATTTTTTGAGATGTGGAAGCCAACTGAACCTGGTCAAGGGCCTCGGCCTGTCTCAACGATCCAGTACCTTCTAAACCTGATTGGATTTGTCGTATGTCATTCCTAGAGCCCATCCCATATATTCAATGTTTCTGGCTGCCGCCAACCACTTTCTCAGTAAAAATTTATTGGGATAGCTCTGTCGTAAGTTTTACATCATCTTCAACATCATGAATGCATCGATCATACTCTTGCTGCATATTATAAAAATAATTCAGAGTTAGAATAAACATATATATATATATATAAGTGTTAAGAAGTTTATGTAAGCTTGTTCGGCCCTCACATCTGGGTCTGACTCATTATCCTTCTTTAGATATGATTTCTCTTGAAAACCTCATGCTGAAATGGAACCCATCCTATTTCTTTCTCCTATAAAAATTTAATAATATAATTAATGAAATAATATTCAATCAACAAAGTATTTAAGATTATAAATTTAAACTTTAAATTTAAAAATCTTACCATCTTCGAGAAATAGTCCCAACACTCTTTGCACCTTCGGTGTGCAACGAGCCAGCCTTCAGATTCGCTCTAGCTTTTTTTGCTTGGTCAGACAAGCTTTGAATTCCTCGGTGTCTCAATATCGATGAAACTCCTCATATACGTGTGGGTGCAACCAACCCTGGAGCTTTCCATCATCTCGTAATTTCTTGAGCCAGCTTGATATTCTAAATCTCGATTGCCTCTCAAATGTGGTCCCTATGACTATATTGTACTTTACATCCCAAATACACATAGTCTGAACAAATAAGAAGAAAAGTGTTGCATAATTAGTTAGATAAAGTATATTATACTTTTCATACCTATCAACTTCCCTTCATTCAGATCTTCCTGCTTGCCGAAGTTTGAAGCATATCCTTCTGAGATCCTCAAATTTTTTTACCCTCGCACATATTTCATCCTTCTCAACCATTGTGAATGAAAAACTAGCTTTGGGCTTTACAATTTTGACATTTGGTAGTTCCTGCAGCCATAATTCCCTCCTCCTGCAATACTCTTGTAAGTCCAGTCTAGCTTTTGAGTTGTCTTTTATCTTCCCCTTGACATCCATCACTGTGTTGAATAAATTGTCAAAAGAAACTTTTCATTATGCATTACATCAACATTGTGTTGTAAAAGATTATCCTTCCAATACGGCAACTCTCAAAATATGCTTTGTTTGTTCCAGTTATGTTCAACACCATATCCAGGAAGTATTTCATGTACGGGACAATCCACAACTTTAGGAAACTGAGAAATTCTCTCCCAAATTTGATGGCCTATCAATGATGGAGGTGGAGGATCATTCTCAACCCTGTTTTTTCCGAATGCATGCTTCATATTTCTAAACTCGTGCCTCATTGGCAAGAATTGATGATGACAGTCAAACCATGAATTTTTCCTGCCATGCTTTAGGGTAAAAGCCTTACTATGCTCCATGCAATAAGGACAAGCAAGATTTCCAATAGTCATCCAACTAGACAACATACCATATGAAGGAAAATTGTTAATAGTCCACACTAAACAAGAAAGCATAACAAATATGTCATACGTCACTACACCTTCAAACCATAGTTGTTTAAGCTCATTTATCAATGGTTGTAGATAGATATCAATTAAACTTTTTGAATTGTGGGAACCCAGAATAACACAACTTAAAAATATGAATGGACTTATCATGCACATTTCAAGAGGAAGATTATATGGAATAAGAAATACCGGCCAACATGAATAAGGCACAACATAATTACAGAATAGTGTGAAACTATTTGCACACAACACTAACCTAATACAATTTTTCAATTCACTATCATCCTTCTAGAATAACATGCAACCATTAACACAACAATCAATTGTATGATGTGACAATCCCAATTTGAAAATAAGCCTCTTTGCTTGATAGAAACTCCTAGGTATGTTTAACTCAGGATCAACCAACTCACCCAAGAGATCAAGCATTGAGTCCATAGCCGCATTAGGAACATTCCAATCTCATTTGATATTCATAAATGTAACTCCTACAGACTATTGGGAATGCGAACTCCCCTCACGTAATGGACGACCAACCTCTTCTAATTCTGCATAGAAGCATCTAGCTTCTTTATTAGGACTTCATTAAAGAATTGGTCAGGTTCCATCCCCCTTGAACTCCGAAAGAACCATAGATCATTTCATGAAATCTATCATGTTGAAAGGTGTCATGTTGATTCCTATCAGGTACAAATCTAATTTGACCATGTAGTACAAGCATATTATATTCATCCACTGATATCATATTATAAAATACATCGTGATCTACCCACACGAAATATCTAGGCTTAAATCCCTTACGATATAAATGCATAATAACTTCGTGTAGACTAAAGAATTTTAGGCACCT